>JBAJNP010012297.1:0-13591 GCA_036877545.1 Yasuhikotakia modesta | reverse complement strand
GTGTGAGAGAGTGTGTGAAAGAGTGTTTGTTCACATGGCACTAAGCTCCTGTTAGCCTGGCAAAGTGACTGAACGCAGACTTAAAAGGTCAGTGTATCAACACAAGCCAGGGGTAAAATGTAAACATTGTAGGTCGAATAAGAGAGACAGAGATAGACAGATGGAATAAGAGGCTGAAAGAAAGAACACAAGATTAAGAGAAGAGTTAGCAGAACAAATGTTCACTCTTATCAGTGGAAGAGCAGTTGAGCTTCATCAATCTTATAATCACTTCAGGTAAGACACCTGTCTCTTCCTTCCAATGCACAGATTAAATAATCCTGTAAGTAATATTAGTAATATTAAGAAATATTCATAATAATTGTAAACTGTGTCAGCGTGACACAAGTTAATAAGATTGTACAAGCTCTGTTTTACAATAACCAACAGAACCACCAAGATTTTCACACCTTTTATGTTAAATCCTGTTTAAGTCTTTCACCTAATGTGAGCGGTCCATTATTATGCTAAAGAATGGATGTAAATAAATTAATTTTATTATATTTTTCTGAATAACTACAGAACTCAGATTTAGTAGAGAATCTGTTATTTTGAAGGCATCTGTTCATTTGTAGGTCATGCGATGTAAAAGTACTGAGATGTTGAGATGTTGTAGTAAAGTCAGTTAAAAGAACAGCCCACTCAGGGCACCAGTCTATCACACAACAAATGAATATATTAAACATTTATACCCTGAGACACCTAATGTTGATGCATGCAGATCTGTTAGTTGTTTATTGGTTGTGTGAGGTTGTTTTTTCTGTTATTTCTGAGCTGTTATTTCTTGTCCAGTTTGACTGTGCAAATGATTCATGTCTTTCAGGAGTGACTGTTATGTTATGATGCATTTCAGTTTAACGTTTTTATTTTGAGTAACTTTTTGTAGGACAAACTGAACTAGGACAGTAAAAAATCAACGTTCCTTACAAAAAATGTAGATGTGACTTTGAGATGTATTTTCGTTGACTAACTTGTAAGCAGTAGGATTTCTGGGTCTTTCTTTACCTTACTAGCTAAAGCTGATTTATAAAATGTATAGTTCTGAATCTAAAATCTGATTGGATGGTTCATGTTTAAAGCCATGGAAAAATTAGCTAATAAACTGCATGCATTCCTGTGATGTGTGTGTGTGTGGGCATGTATGTGTTTGTGTGTGTGTGTGTGTGTGTGTGTGTGTGTGCACATGCTCAAGCTGTGTGTGTCATCATTGCATTATCTGTCTGGGGCCTAAATAGCTCTTAAGTACTGTGCACACAAACGTTTACAAACAAAGGCTACATTAATCCCTGTCCTTTCTGCTGCTCTGGAGAAGAGCTGGAGCAGAACATCTCGCCTGCAGATGCCCCTCAGGAGTCCAGACATTCAATAAGCTGCACTCTGTGAATGTAAACAGAGCAGATTTAGTGTGTTTAGTGTTGGATTCTGGCTATTGTAAGGTGGCAGCTCACGTGTGTGTGTGTATGTGTGTGTGTACAAACTCTAAAACTTTGTGTGTGTGTGTTGTAGGGGAAGGCGAATACTGTCCACTAGATCCTGCTGCGTGGCATGTAAGTGCTCTTGTGAAGTGCTCTTGTAAAGACGTTATATTTATGTCTATATATGTCTGTGAACTCATTTTTTTTTGGTCCGAGTTGTACATACAGTTGTGAGCAAAAAAGTTGTAAGTTGTGCTTACAGTTGTTGCATGTTACATTTATGAGCTTAAAGTGTAAGAGATGGTGTTACCCAGTTTGTTTAGTGTATTTGTTGTCTGTTTCTGTGTGTGTGCGTGCCTGTTCTTTCAGATTTGTTCTTTGAAGTATGCCTGACCTCAGCACAGCCCTGTGTGTGTATGTATGTGTGTGTATGTGTGTGTGTGCCTGTTCTTTCAGATTTGCCCAAGTATCTGTCAAGTATCCCTGACATTAAGCGATAGTTCACCCAAAAATGGACATTTGTTAACTTGCTCACCCTCAGGCCATTCAAGAGGTAGATGTTTCTAAACTAAATACTGAAGAAAAATGTCACCCACATCTCAGATGGCCTGAGGGTGAGTAAAGTAACAGCGAATTACTATTTTTGGGTGAACTTGTGTATGTGTGAAGGGGAGGTAAGGATTAGATGTAATGGGATGGTTCTTACTCCGATGTGATTAATCACTGGCTTGTTCTCTTTAGCATCCGGTTACATGGCAGCCGTCCAAAGAAGGTGATCATTTAATTGGTCGAATCACATTGAGTAAGAGAACAGCCATGCCAAACGAGGCCGGGGCTCTGCTAGGGCTAAAGGTGAGGGGAGAGCCGAACACATACATCAAACACATTTCTTCTCCTAACTGTTGTTGAGACAAGAGCGACATTTCTGTCACAGGCTAGACCAGGCTAGTTACTTTAAATTTTAAGTTACTGTTACTAAATTGGTTTGAGGGACTGTCAGTAATTAATCTTTGCAGCCAAAAATGCCTTAACTTTTACTCCCTTTATATATTTACATATACATATTTTATATGTATGTGTAAATATATATTACATATACATACACACACACACACACACACATATAATATATACATTGTATATGACCTTAAGTGGTTTGGCTATGCAGGGAAAGACACAATACTGCATATTGTATATTGTAGCCTGTATAAATGCTCTGACTTGTTGACTTTACCGTCTTTAATTGATTTGTGTGGGTGCAGGTTGTGGGGGGGAAAATCACAAAATCCGGAAGACTTGGGGCCTTCATCACCATTGTCAAGAAGGGAAGCCTAGCAGATGTGGTTGGACATCTACGGGCTGGTGGGTCATGCTGTCACACACTTCCAGTTAGGCCAACCGGGCGAATGTATTGTTAACACTTCATTAATATTCATGAGCGAGCGTGATATAGTTTGTTAACTACTCCAATTGTTCTGATTGGTTCTCCCACCCCAGATTTTATGTAACACTTGTTCTGTGTTTGCAGGCGACGAGGTTCTTCAGTGGAACGGTAAATCTTTACCAGGATTAACCAAGAAAGAAGTTTACAATATCATTTTGAATTCCCAAACAGAAGCTCAAGTTGAATTAATAGTTTCGAGACCGATCGGGTAAGTCATCCTTCAAACACAAACATGTCCACCATCGTATAGTAAGTTCTGACTCTCCTAGCGTTAGCGAGCCTCACAGAAACAGCTTAGCAGTTCAAACAGTTGTAAAGAATGGAGATTTATCCTGGTCAGAATGAAGTTTTTTAGCTAAACATAAGTTTAAAGATACATCAGACAATGATATAGCTGTGAAATACATGATTTAATAATGTCTGTATTGTGTTCAGTTAACACAAGTAAACAGCAGTATGTCGCTGGCTGTCTTCTCCTGTCTATAATTAAAATGATATGTTCATTGGTTTCTTTCCAAACTCTTGCAAAGAGAGTGTAAATCTTACCAGTAAGTAAAACAAAGTCTTAGAAAAGTGGGTTTAGGGCATCATCCTTGAATTCTCTCCTTATTTGCTTTTGTCAGCTGTTCCTAAAGCCTTAGAAAGCAGAGACTGAGGTGTACACTTCTCCCATCTGTCTTCTCTATATATGCCGTGACCCACAAACTAGTTTGTCTTGTTTGTTTTTTAGTTTTAATGTTGAGGACTAATGTGAATATACCACGCATATAATGTGAATATGCATGTTTTTCTTACAGCGATATACCACGAATACCAGAAACATCACATCCACCACTAGAATCCAGTATGTATTGAAACAAAAACTGAAAATTGTGTCTGTATGTCTATCGTGAGGCCTTGTGTTGTTTTCTCTGTGGAACATCAAAGAAAAAGCTTAGCAGCAAATCTGAGCTGCTTGCTTTCATATAATGAAAGTGGACGAGAAACAGCTGCTGTCAAGCTTCAAAAAAGACCTAAAAGAAACATAAAAAACGTAGCTTAAAAATGATTGGGTTTCATAAGATGAATAGTTAGATTTTTTTTGTGGTCTGCTGTTGCTTTGAGAATGCATTTAGCGTGTTTTTACACACTAGCTTTATTCAAGTAACACTTCATTTTTTGGGTCTCTGTGTAGCCGGTTCAAGTTCCTTCGAGTCACAGAAGTTGGAAAGACCTTCAATATCAATACTGTCTCCTTCCAGCCCAAGTGGTCTTAGAAATGCCCCTCAGCTACTGCCTGGACAGCTGTCGGTCAGTTCAGCTGAGCATTCACGTCCCATTCCCCATGTTAATATTTGTTTCCCACACAGTGTTTATAAGCTGTGCATGTATCTCTTGCAGGTAAAAATGTGGTACGATAAAGTAGGCCACCAACTGATAGTGAACGTTCTGCACGCCACAGACCTGCCGCCCAGACAGGACGGACGTCCCAGAAACCCCTACGTCAAAATGTACTTCTTGCCTGACAGAAGGTATTCCAGCTTTCCAACAGAATTTTCCAGTTAGGAATGACCCTATGCATCCAAAAGGAAACAGTAGTGTTTAAGTTTTTATGTGTTTTTATTAGTGATAAAAGCAAGAGGAGGACAAAAACAGTAAAGAGGAGCCTGGAGCCCAAGTGGAACCAGACGTTTGTTTACTCTAATGTTCTCCGGCGAGACTTCAGAGAACATATGCTGGAGGTCACAGTGTGGGACCAACCCAGAATACAGGAGGAGGAGAGCGACTTCCTGGGAGAAGTGTGTAACATATATATTATATAATAGTGTGTGGCATATATATTATATAATAGTGTGTAGCATATATATTAAATAAGTGTGTGTACTAAGTGTGTATACTATATATTATATAATAACCTTGTACATTACTGTACAGCTCAATTGATGGAGTCTGGCACAACCCCCAATGCATCTCTGTGTTTGAATGTAGATCCTGATTGAGCTAGAGACTGCCCTATTGGACGATAAACCTCATTGGTACAAGCTGCAGACCCATGATGTCTCCTCCATTCCTCTGCCACGCCCATCACCATACCTGCCCCGCAGACACGCCCACACAGACACGCCCACTAAAAAGCTACAGCGTAAGTGAAGGAGGTTATTGGTTGTCTTATTGTGTCAGGTTTTACCACAGAACGCCGAAGTCAGAACACAGTTTGCATAGTCAATTCACAGATTATTGTCCTGTATATAAATAGATAAAAGACAATCATCAAACATCCTTAATGAAACAAAAAATAGCGCTTCTTTTAGCTAAAGGTCTTGTATTTGGTCCAATCTCATTAATTCTCTCCAAACAGCAAATACAGTATATTTGGCTCCGACTTGTAAGGTTCTTTGTGTTGGTTTTGCCTGTATGTTTGTGCGGAGGTATGTTTTTAAACAACACTGTTTTTAAGTTAGCGTGTAGGAGTGCAGCCCATGGGTACGTCCGCAACAGGCCAAGTTATTTCTGTATCCCATCATATGTGGTTTGCTTTCCTACAGAGATATGAGGTCGTTTATGTCTGTATCTCTGTCTGTCTGTATCTCTGTCTCTCCACCTGTGCATCTGCCTCTGTGTATATGTCCGTATTTGTCTGTACAGGCTCACAGCGTATAACAGAAACAGATTATGACGCTGCTGTTGGCTTAGCTGCCACAGGTGGGTGGGAGGGGCCAAGGCACTGGCCACCTTGGCACTTCTCTGTGCAGTAGAACGGCCCAAACGAGAGAAGCAACCAATAGCTGGCTTTCCTGTCGTTTGGAAGTGACCGCTGTTGTCTTGGAGACAATGCACCAGTCATTCTCATCTGAAATATTCATTCATCCCATGTTCTGATGGACTAATTACTGATTACATGTTCTGATGGACTCACTGGGAAGTCACTCACTGGTGTTCTGTCTCCAGCGCTTTTCTCTGTAGCTCTGACCTATAACACACACATTATATATATAAATATATGTATATACTGTATGTACATGTATGTATGTATGTATGTATATATATATATATATATATATATTTATATATATATATATTCTCCTTTGCGCAGTGTATATATATATGTGTGTGTGTGTGTAGTTTTACACTTTTCACTTTTGCATGGTAGAAGTTAGAACATGACACGTTTTTGTTACACGCTACCTTGACTTCATTCTCCAATCCATACCTAGTCATATACATCATATTTACATTTCTTTGCAGATAAACATATATTTCATTACAGAATATGGCTTAAAAGGCCTAAATTAAATACAAACAATAAAGATCATTCAGAAAAGACATTTCAGTCATTGTGTGTTCACACTTATGTTGTTCCCATAATCACTGACAGATTTATTTGTGGGAAAACCTATAGATTTAATCTCCCATTGTTTGGTTGAGCTCCAAAAATGTAAAAAAATCTTTTCTGTTTTAGTTTAAGTTAGTTTTAGGTTACACTAGGGAATTTAAAGCAAAAGGAGAATGAATAAGGTATTTTATTGTTCAGCATGTTTTGTTAGACATGATCTGGCATCTTGTGTTTATACTTTTACCTTTGAATGGGTTCTAATGTTTGGAATATTCTGTAGTTTGGAAAACTAAGTTTTTCAGATTTGTTTCGCCAGTTTTTTCTTGACATTTTTGGTGTGTGCAATCACAGCTATGGAGAACCGGTCAAGAGAGAGAGAAAGAGAGAGAGATCGAGATCGGACAACAACGTTAGAAGTTCCCGAGCAACAGAGACCAACTCAGTATCGCTCACGGTCGGTGTCCCCACACAGAGAGGAGGAGAGCAGGGCTCGGTCCCGACCAGCCAACGTCCCAGCGCAGAGGTATGACAAGCTATGGTATCTGTTTACACTGCAGAACTTACAACTAACTGAGTTACACTTTTTCATCTGCCTCTCAGAGTTCTGCTCTGCCATTTATTATCAGTATTG
Organism: Yasuhikotakia modesta; assembly: GCA_036877545.1. Classification (NCBI taxonomy): domain Eukaryota; kingdom Metazoa; phylum Chordata; class Actinopteri; order Cypriniformes; family Botiidae; genus Yasuhikotakia; species Yasuhikotakia modesta. Next base: position 6,749 of record JBAJNP010012297.1, on the reverse strand, counting down.
GTTATTTATCAATTATGCACAATTAAAATAATTATTGGGTTATTGCATCTAACTAAAACTCTTTTTTTAAGGAGTCTGGATGAGGCTCAACAGAGCCGCAGATCACGATCCCCAACACGCTACAATGATCGCACCCGTGTGCAGGAGAGAGATTATGCAGATGACAGGTAAACCAGGCAAAAACGTGTCAATGTGTGAGTTCAAACATTAATCATCTGCATTAATCAGTTGCATTATTCATCTTTCCTGCATTACTGAGACTTTAAGAAGAAGCGTGTGGGGTGGGTGCCCTTAATGACACTTGCTAACGTATCTTAAAGTCCTGGACCATTTATAAAGTAAAGGTGGGTTGTAGCAGAACCTGGTTTTGCAGTGAGCTTTATGGAGACCTTTGTATGAAACTTTAAGGATTGGCCATCATTGGTGGGTTTGTATGGAAATGACTCAGGTAAAAGTCTGGTGGTCTTGTTACCCTGTGTTGTGGTCTGTACTGTTTAGGCTTTGAAGGTTGTAACCTTTCCTCCTCTAACTCATTTACGGTGCCCATTTTTCCTTTATGTTGCTTGTTTATTGGTTTCATTTTTTTTTTTTTTATTATTTTCCTGTGTCATCCATCTCCATGGTCACTGCAGTGAGGTCATCTTGATACACAGATCTGTGCGGGGTCGCAGCGCAGAGTGCCTGCACACACAAAGGTAAAAAACAAGGCCTAAAGTTGGACCCTCAATTTGCAAATTACAGTAATTGTTGTTTTTAGTTTACTGTTTACCTCAATGTTACTGTCTGGTATCATAATTACAAAGAGTATCATTTTCATTCACTTTGAATTTTTAAGACTCCATCAAGACTTGATCTGGTCTGTTTTGTTTGCGTGGCTTTTGGAGTTTAACATAATGAAAGTACCTGTGAGTGTTGGTGTCAGATTTTTTCCATAAACAAAGTCTTCCTTGAGCTTTACTTTCACACCAGTCTAATTATATACTTCAGATTTACTTCAGAGCTGATGAGAAACATCACAAGTGGAATTTTCCACTTGCTTTTGGCGAACAGCCCAAGTAACCAATAGCAGCAGTCTCTTCACAACAACAGTTTGCTTGCTCAGTATAACAGTCTCGTTCTCCTCAAGTGTTGTTTTGACACGTTTATTTTTATTTTTTCCTTACTAACCTCAATAGGAAATTATGAGCACACTTAAAAAGATAATTTACAGTAAATTATCCAGAAAAGGAGTCTAGCCTCTGTAGTGACCTCTGCATGCCTGCATGAGTGACCTTTGACATGATCCTTTTGCTCTTTAAGTTGACCAATCACAGCTGTGATTTTGAGGCGTGCTTTGTGTCCCTTTTGCATGCTTGCATGTTTAATGTTTCGTGGCCAGGACTTCATGTAAGTACAGTAGGGCTCTTCCATCTAAGATGCCTTTATTAGTCAATGGAATTCATAAGGATATTTACAGGTAAGAGGCCAAAAAGATTTCTGGCATCCTTTCAGAGTAACTGTTTTATAGCATCTGCAAAGCTTAAACCACTGCGGTCTTCAGAGGACGTTTATTTTAGGCTAGCTAATGTAATGTACAATATCCTGGTGCAGTTTTTTGTAATAGTCAGGGGTTGTAGACTAGCAGTGTTTTACCTCAAAAATATTATACTGACTGTTTAATGTAAACACAAATAGTTAGGGTTAGTCATTGCTTGTTTTTCACCATATTTAGGGTGAAATTGTCATTTCTGCAACACTAATATTTTTACTGTTTGTTGATGCGTCATGAATGGACACCGCATAAAAACTTTGACAAGTCTTGGGGTAGGACTACATTTTTTTGTCTGGCCAATTGCAGACGAAAAATGTCAAGTTTTAATAATGCAGAAATTGTACAATTCACCTTCAAAAAGCTATATTCCCCAAAAGATAAATCACTGTTTTGCCAGTTAGCATTTTAATTTCAAGTGGTTGTTTAACACTGTCATTCTCACAGAAAGGTTGCTTTGTCATGCAGTTCCCTTTATAAATATGTTTGCAAGTTTTTACCTTTTGTTATCTGTAACTTGCTTTTGTTTGCACTTGTTACACGCTGGTTTGCGTTCAGCTCAACGCTTCCTGCATGCCTTAATTCAAAGTCACGGCTGTCTGTAGTCACCGCTAGTCAACATACAGTCACACACCGAGTTTTTAGGTTGACAGACAAGCCCAGCAATAGGTAAGGGGTTGAACATATCACCCTAAACTATGATCCAAAACAAACCATCAACAACCAAAAACTCCCCAAAACCAGCGATTGTCTATTCAGAAATAATCTCTAGGTAATACTTACAGGTTAGGTTTAGTTTTTTATTTTAAGCCTAACAGTTTTATTTCTTCCTGTCCATTTTCATTCTCCTTTCCTCATTGGATGGCATGTTGTGGCGCTAGTGATCTGCAGCCCTCTCTTGACAGGGTTAAAAGCGCTAGTACCAACTGTCTGAGACCAGGTTCTAGTTCCAGTTCACCTGAACGAAACAGGTACACTCTTTACGTAGAACTGGATTATGCCTGTTTTGTTTAATTTGTTACTATAGTTACAAATCATGTTATAGTTTGTTAATAGTTTCCCCAAAAATTCTGTTTTTGTTTACACACTCTTATGTAAAGTTAAAAAACCTGGTTGCTATGAACTGTAGTTGTTGCTTATAATATTTGTGACAACATAAGAGTTTATGGGTCTTGGAAAGATATTTTTTAATTTTGGGTAAACTATTCCTAAAATTCACAGACATTAAATTACACTTTTAGATTATTTTTTGTGTTGCACCATGTCTACAAGCTGTGTCACCTTTTGCCACAAGCTATGTATTGCTCTGTTGTGTTAGCGTCCAGTGACTCTTATGACCTAATGCTGGAGGCTTTATTTTGTATTTTTGGTTGCCAGCATTTTTCTAGTTTTACATCCACTGCATAGATGTCAAAAATTTGAGTTATTCCTCTCAATGCATTTTCTTGTATTTTTTTAATGACCGTTGTCACAGTCTGCATTGACCTCCCATGTTTCTTCCATCTCCATTCCAACTCTTTGGGTATGTGTGGATTAAACACACACATGCAGGAGTACTCAGTCTCTGCCCCGACCCAGACCCACGAGCCCCAGGATCCTAATTCAGCATGCCTCCCCAGAAGATGACAGGTATCTGGCCTGTCCCCCTTCAGTTCTGTTGCTAACCCTCTTTGCTCCTCTAACCCGTCCGTATACCTCCTCTGCCCCAGGGTTCATTTTTGCAGTTAACCCTCCAACTTTCTGCTGCTGTTGCCTTTAGACCAGCTTGTTGCTATAGCTTGTTGTTTCCCGGCTCTATGATTTCAGTGCTCCACAATGTGATCATAAGTGTTTTGTAGATCTTAGGCTGCTAAGTAGCGTAAAACAGTGTGTTGACCTGTGGCTTTCCAGCTGTGATTTGTGTGTTGTGTATATACTGAATTTCCTGAGGTAGTTATTTCTTGTTTCTATCTAACGCTTCCTGTTTCTTGCTGTTTTTATAACTGAGTTTTCTGACATTAGCCTGACAGGGTTGCTCACTTGCCACAAAAACTATTTGGAACCACTGAAGTCACATGTAAAAATGTATGAATTTCATTGCATTACATAACAAAATATCAAAACAAGTGACACCTGACTGTGTTACACAACTGACTTGTTTTGCTAGTCCTGAAGTCATTTGAGTAAATTTCCATTCTTTTTACATGCGTTTTATTTATGTATGAATAAAATCAAGCCACTTAGTTTGATGTTTTGTTGTACATGGCAAAGACATACATTAAGTGTGGGCTTCCAGCTAACAGGAAACATTCTCAGAACGTTATCTAAAGTTATCTCAAAGATACAATATATATAAAGTTAGTGGAATGTTTTAATAGTTAATGTAACATCTTAAAAACATTCTTATTGTTGTCTCATTGTAACATTTTCATCTTAGCATTAAATTGTTAGCTAGGTTAACTGTCCAAATATTTTTTGGGGCCCCTTGTACTGTATGTATACTGCTCAGGTTTTTGCTATTTTTAGTACGAAAACATTTTATTTTTGTCTTCACTCACTGACTTGCTCATTTAAAAGGTTTTGTATAGATTGCATTTTAACTACTGCATTCAATCTAAAGAGTGTAACGCTACACTATCAGAAATGACCCCTGACGCATAAGATCCATCTTTGTGGTCCGTATCATCACAGTGTCCCGTGTATTTGTAATCGTAAGTGGAATAATTTAGTCTTTTCAGATTTGTGTGTCATTAACATCAGCCCATACTGTGTCATTGTGTGTCTGTCCATGTGCCGTCCACCAATCTCATGTGTTTGACCTGATCTTATGAATCAGCTGGGTTTTGGAGGCAATGTTTCCGGCCCAGGAGACTGTACACCACCTCAGTGCAAAACCAAGCACACAGAGGTACACCTCACCAAGAGTTCTAGACCACAAATAACATGTCCGTCTCCATTGTGGATTCCATTCAGTGGATTCTCCATTGTGGATTCCATTGTGGATGCTCAATGTCCATTCAGTGTTTACTCAGAGTCTTGAGTAAAGCCACTTCTTATTCTTTTATGTTGTGTCTCGCCTAAATCATTTTCATGTTGCAGGCAGTCGAGAATTCTGGACAAGCCAAACTGTCAGAAACTTGGCAAGAAAATATCTGACAGCGAGCGGTAAGAGTAAAAAAACGTCACGTCATGTTTGCTTTGTCTGTTAATTTAAATACCTTTGTGTTCATACAATACCTGTATGTGCAGCCAAATAGACACTTTCCTGGTTGAAACTTAACTTACATATTTGATCTGTATGATGGTTACCATTTAACCGTGGGAATTGTTACAACAAAGTGTTTCACGCTTAACTTTTATGGCCTGTTTTTTATATATTGGTGTTGGTGAATTGTTAAACTTTTACAGGGGAATTCTTGTCCTTAAACATGTTTGTTTCTCCAAACATGTTAGAGGATAACACTAACAATTTAGTTCTGTGTGTTTTTGCAAATATTTTTTGTCAGCTTTTTCTTTTTTTTTTACATGTGTTTTATTTTTCTTGTACGCTGCTTTTATTACCGGCCTGCAGAATAAAGCCAACCTTTATTTTAAAAGGTTCACACAGGAAGAGGGTGTCGATTTCTCCATTGGGTAAGGTGACCCGGGGGGCGGGTCAACCCCAGGCTCACCCTGAATGGAGCGGTGCTGACCCTCATCTGGGCTGAGAAGCTTTGCTGCGCTTAAACTTTCCCAAATTTTCAGAAACACATCTCACATGCAAACCTTTGTGTCACATATTGAATAAAAATGGACCTTTCCATTTTGTCATTTCCGGTCTTTGCTTTTTAATCTCTTTGTGGTTGCGTCTCTTGAAGACCTACCACATCTTCATCACCTGCCCACAGCTTTCCATCACATGCATCACAACAATTTCTTCTTTCACAGTTTACCCACCTTTTTTCCTCATGATTTCACACCATCCACCCCTGTACTTGTTTTGCTTTCCCTGTGGCTTTTAGCAATAATACATCAAGAATCTGAGGTGTAAAAATGACTAAGAAATTATATTGTAAGCATAATTGTAAGGGAAGATACAGGTCAAAGTTGTACTCCGTTAAAAGTCAATTGTCAAGGAATTAGCCAAGAACTTATGTACAAGTTATTAAAACAAGTGAATTTAATTGCGTTTCCGGTACGTGTGACACATTCAGATGTTTTTAGACTGATCATTGAGTCAGCAGTCTTTATAATTAAAATGTACTGCATTAGATGTAGGACTGTGTGACTGATGAGAGGGTATTAATACAAGTACAAATAACTAGTACATTTTCAGCACAGGATTTTAAAAAAAAATTGGTTAGTTTGATCACATTTTTGCACCATTTTGTAGCAGATGATACCGTATGCGTACATTTCAATTATTTTTTCCTCCATCAGGATGCAGCCTCACTCCGGTTCCTCATTTTCCTCATCAGCAGCTGCACGCAAAGTAAGACAGTTGCCTCAAGTCCCGGCCAAAAGCAGCAGCGTAGAACAAGGTAGGATACATACATATTCCTTAACAATAAGCTGTTTAGACGTAATGAGAACTAAAACATAAACTTGAGGGTTATTCTTTAATTATAGTAATAATGTTTATGTGCGTGACAATGTCAGATCATTGTAAATAGAAAGTGGACATCATGTTGTTGTGTGTGGTGCGTGTTTCAGCTCTCGCTTCAGAGGAGAGAACACGACAAATGAAAGTACGTACCTGCCGAACCCCAGCTCCCTCCAGTACCAGCCAGGACCTGGAGAGGGCGCTAAAGAGCAAACGAGAGGTGAGCCCTGCCTCTTATACAAATACAGACCCAAAGGGTATAAATTGTGGCCTTGTCCCAAATGGTCCTGTTAGCACTTACTTTTAATTGTAAGGGTGCATTGATGGCATCTTATTTAAAATGAACATCACAACACCACAAAAATGCATCAAATGACTGATTTGGGACAATAATTTGATCTATAGCTGTTCTTGAAGTGTATCATATTCAGAGTTTGTGAATTCTTTAATCTGTGGTGCATTATTTTAGCTTTATAAGGAGCAGCGACGGAGCTGTGACAATGTATCCCATAAGTCCTCAGACAGTGATGTCAGCGACGTGTCAGCCATCTCTCGCGCCAGCAGTGCCTCACGGATCAGTAGCACCAGCTACATGTCCATCCAATCAGAACGACCAAGAGGTCGCTTCAGGTGAGATACAGTTCATGGAAAACTTTCATG
>JBAJNP010012296.1:0-13591 GCA_036877545.1 Yasuhikotakia modesta | reverse complement strand
AAACGATGATGATGATGGTGGTGAAGTGTCTGATGATGTTTTTTGTATTTTAGATAATGTATACATCTGTTGTCTTTATACATAAATTATACATTTGTATGTTGATTAGATAAAATCAAAACCACCAGCAATTGCATCCTTTAGACTAGTTGTTTTTAAATTAGTTGTTTGTAATTGAATTGTTGCATTAAATGGTATTAAAATTCTGTTCTTCTATATCAGTTCTCAATGGATCTGTAGACATGTTGTCAGCTGGTCTGTAACAGTTCCTGTGGAATCGTCCCTTCTGCTTGTGGTCATTTCAGACGTTGGTGGAGTTTGCCAGTTTGTGGAAGATGGAGGAGGAGCCATTAGCAGTACTGGAGGTTTACATCACCGCCCTGCTCAGCTTTGCACAGACGTCCTTCTACCTTTCTGCACAGTGTGAGAAGGTGCCAGTTGTGCTCGAACGACTCTCGCTGTAAGTTTACACTTGCTGCATTATTACGTGAGAATATTTACTTGATTATCTTGCATTTCTTTGTTTTTATTTTTGGCCCCATTTTCCTCTGTGTGTCTGTATTTCTTTTATTATTCTACCTGCTAAGCTGTTTATGAATGATTTTTGATCTTCTGTAGGAGCTGTGCAGAGCTGCTGATTTCTCTGCCACAGAAAGTCCCAGATGCATTGTGGGACAGGTTCAGGTCATCAGTTAAGGTCAGTTTAACAAGTCCCAGAATTTGCATTGGTGAGCTTTGTCAACCGTTTAAATTGTGGTTGACACAGAAGACACAGAGACGTCAACAATAACAATGCTGTTTGCATCATAAGAAATGCATGTTCTAGTTTAAAGTGAAGGTTATGTTATGTCTGTGTAGACTGCCCACTCTCTAGTACAAGAGAGAGGATTCTCCCAGCTGATGATGCTGTCCACCATCTCACAAAAGCAAGGGCTGTGGACCAATCCAACACTGCAGAGTATTCTGAAGAATGATGCTCCACCCCAGGAGAAAGGTGCTGTTTTCTATGAGGTTCCCTCTTCAGATCAGTGTCAGTGTTACACCAGCAGTCTGATATTCTTCTTTCACCTCTATAGTACGTGAGTTCCTCACTCAGGAAGGACCAACACTACTGAGGCTGCGAGTGAAGCACCTGATGAAACAGAGCTGTGTAGAGCAGGCAGCGCTGTTGGCCAAGGCTTGCGCTGACATCTTGGAGGTTGAAGAACAGGGCCACTTTAAACAGATGTACCTGGTGTGTTTGTGCACTATTGCTCCACAGGAAATTGTAATAAAAGAGGTAAGACAGTAAACTGAGAATACTTATTTTGCATCTGCATCTTATTGTTCTAGTTTAGATAAAGTGGTGAATGTCGTAAACTATTCAAATGTCGTAAAATTCAGTAGCTTCAATAAAATGTCTTAAAAGGGTATGAATTCAAACTTTCGACAATTATTGTCACAGAGAACTTGGAGGATTTTCATGCGTCTAGGAGACAAATCCAAAAAGTTTTTCAGGAACATTTTTGTTTATTTCAGCTCTCAACAGTGGACTGTCGTGATGCTCTGGAGATGATTTGTAACCTTGAGGCAGATGATGAGAAATCTGCGTTCACTCTGTGTTCTGGTTTTTTGACCCATCAGATTCTCCAACAGGATTCTTATTGTGCTTGGTAAGTTACACAAGTCACCATCACTACGCACATTATTGTAGTACAAGTGTGTCAGTTCTTTGTAATGAACAAATAACTTGCAATTTTCTTCACATCAGAGGATAATTTGTTTTCATTTTGTAAATGTCATGTGCTGTGCTGACAGGGAGCTGACTCTGTTTTGGGGCAAACTGCTCAAGCGGTTAGAACCTTCAGAACAAAACTTTCTGAAGCGATGCCGTCAAATGTCGCTTCTGTCCAAAACTGTGTTCCACCTGCTCTTCTTTATTAAAGTCGTCCAATCAGAGGTGAACCTTACTACAGCTCTAGCTTATTAGTTTTAAAAATGAAAACAATTCTGAAATGTCTCTGAAATACTAAACATAGATTTTTTTTTTCCTCCCAATTGTTAGATGGGTAAAGTTGGACTTTCGGCCTGTATTGAGATGTGTGTACGAGCTCTCCGGATGGAATCGTGTGAGGGAAGCACCAAGGCCACCGTCTGCAAAACCATTTCCTGCCTTTTGCCCTCTGACCTGGAGGTGAAAAGGGCCTGTCAGCTGACTGAGTTTCTCCTGGAGCCAACGGTGGACTCCTATTATGCAGTGGAAACTCTTTACAACGAACCGGACCAGAAGCTAGAGGAGGAAAGTCTGCCAGTACCAAACTCCCTGCGTTGTGAGATTATCTTAGTCCTCAAAACCCAGTGGCCTTTTGATCCCGAGTTCTGGGACTGGAAGACATTAAAGCGCCACTGTCTGGGTCTTATGGGAGAGGAGGCATCGATTGTGTCCTCCATTGATGAACTGAATGATGGGGACCCTGATGGATCAGAAGAAGAAGCAAAGCTGTTTTGTGAGGAGTTTAAGGATGTTTCTCAGCGCTTTGTGGATGCCACTAATGAGTTAAATGAAATAGCAGATCAGAGGCAGAAGAACAGAGAGATGAAAAAGTTGAGAGAGAAAGGATTTGTTTCTGCTCGGTTTAGAAATTGGCAGGCTTACATGCAGTACTGTGTTTTGTGTGATAAAGAGTTTCTTGGGCACAGAATAGTGCGACATGCACAGACTCACTTGAAAGATGGACACTATAGCTGCCCTATATGTATGGAGACCTTTGAAACAAGAGAGACTCTTGAACCACACGTTGCGTCACACGTGAAGCTTTCATGCAAAGAGCGTCTCGCTGCAATTAAAACAAGTAAGAAATTATCCAATCCAAAAACTGCAGCTCCTGTTATAGCAGCCCTAAAGGCTAAAAGTGGAGAAAACCAGCTGCGCAAGATCAAGACAAAAAACAACTGCACTGGTGATTTAAACAAACCTCCTAATGAAAACGGCAACCACTCTGAGTGTATGGAATTCAAGAACGGTAATGAAGGGAGTATTTGCCCAGTTCAGAGCTGCAGGAAGGGTTTTAAATATTTTCGTAATCTTCTTGCCCATGTAAAAGATCACAGGGACAATGAAGAAGCGAAGCGCTTCCTTAAAATGCAGAGAACAAAAGTCATGTGCCAATATTGTCGTCGTCAGTTTGTCAGTGTGGATCATCTAAATGATCACCTGCAGGTGCATTGTGGCACGAAACCCTATATTTGTATACAGCTTAATTGCAAAGCCAGTTTTGAGTCTAACGCTGAACTTATTGTACATAAGAAAGACCACACGCTCTTTAAGGCTAAGTGTATGTTTCCAGGTTGTGGCAAAATTTTCCATGAGGCATACAGACTGTTTGACCATGAAGCGCAGCATTACAAAACGTTTACCTGCAAAGCTCCAGACTGTGGTAAAGTGTTTCATTGTCAGACTGAGTTAGATCTCCACAAAGGGAGTCATGTCACAAAAGTGGAAGGCCAAAGCAATGATGGTCAACCAGCTGAACCTCATCAGGACCAATCACACCGGACTTGTGCTCAGCCTGACCCTCGGTTGGGCACACATTCAAATGCTAACAGCACAGTTCCTCAATTGGATCATCCATCTGCCACGGCGATGGTAAAGCATTCTGTTGAAAATATGCTTAGAAGTGCTTTTGCAGGTTCCATTCGAGATTCCATGCATCCTGGAGCAGACAAACCTCACACTAATGAGCATCTCAGTCAGGCGGTCATGGGTATGTCTCACATAAATCGGCTTGAACCAGAGGAATCCATGCTGGAGGCCATGATGAATGATTCAGATCCAATGCCTTCAACATCTTCATACCAGAGTTTATTGGAGGACTTTCTGCCTGTCCCACCAACTGATGTTTCACCAAATGTTTTGCACTGTCATCTGCAGACAGCTAAGGCTCCATTTTACAACAATAACAATCCAGTATTTGGGCAATACAATTCAAATAATTTAAGTCAGATCCAGACACAGTTTTCAGGCCTCTATAATAATACCATGACGTCTCCAGAACAGGTTACTCACACTACAACACCTCTTGTGTCACTGGATCAGAGGATTCCACCCATTACACAGACACTTCCTCTTGTAATGGCTTCTTTGCCAAGTAATCAATCATCTGAGAACAAATCTATGCCACCAGTGGACACAAACAATGTTCAAGTGGCACGAGAAAGACACAAATGTCCTTACGATTCATGTACTCGGGACTATAGCTCTTACAGAAGTGTTACCAAGCACATGAAGGCAGTTCATCCTGAATTTTACACACATTGGAAACTAGCAAAGAAGAAAAATGTGGCAAAGCAGCCCACTTTTCGGTCTGTTACTATAAAAGGAAGTCTCAGTTCAATTCAACCAGAACAGAGTCAACGAGTCCCTCCTGTTCAAATACAGAACACCCTTGACCAACCTATCTGCTCATCAAACTGTGTCAACTCCAGCTTTCCATCTGTCCCCTCTCACATAACTCCTCCCACAGCCCATATCCGTACTAATGAAATGGACAATATATTGGATTCCATTGTGCTTTCTCAGCTTGAAAATGGTGCAAATACATCTCAAATGGCAGCAACTCAACTGTGGGACCCCAGAAACAATTCAGTACTCCAACAACAGACATGCCATTCTCAGGGAATGCCCCAAAACATGAATACACTTTCAAGTAGTCAATTTACTCCTCGCCTGAAAGCAGCTTCTGAAGATACACAGTGTAAAGGAATAGGCTACACTAGTCTCAACAACAGTCATCCCACCCCAACCTTGATGGACAGTCTTCAGAAGATAAATGGTTCCATCAATGACAGTTTTCATTCTGTTGGCAACATTAATCCACCTCAGCAAGTTATTGATGCAAATATGATGGCAGCTGCTAATGCTGCAATTTTAGGATCGGCTCAGATGCCTGTGTTGCCCCATTACACTGACAGTTTAAACAGTTCAATTCTTAAAGACTCTTCAGCATCTTCCTCTGCAGTAACCCACACTGAGTATGCTGTGAGGTTGAAGAGAGAACCTGAGGAAGATTTACCACCTTCAAACAATGGAGCCATTCCATCAAATGAGAGTTCTCAGAGTAACATTGGAAATGTGTCAAATGATGAGAACAACAAAAGACTTAAAAGACGCAGAAGAACAAAATGGCCCGCTATTATTAAAGATGGCAAGTTTATTTGTTGCAGGTGTTATAGAGAATTTCAGAGTCCTAAATCTCTTGGAGGGCACTTATCAAAGCGTGCCTTTTGCAAACCATTTGATGAAGCTGACCTGACAGCAGATCTTCCCAGCTCCTTTCTTGATCTTCTCAACTCACCTCATCCAACAACTTCTACAAATGTGAACATGCAGCTCTCTTTGCACCCACAGACAAAAGTGCCTCTTGATTCAAAACTATTTTCCAGTGTAATTTTTCCTCAAGTGAATGGCTCTACCTACACTAGCCATGATAAACAGATGGAAGAAGTGTACAAGCAAAGCCCATCAAATTTGTGTGTGACCTCTGGACAGAAACAGACACATCCTGACTCCTGTGGTGAATACACTCAAAACAACTGTATGTCAGAAGCTAGTGTTATACAACACACTGATAATGTGAAACATCAGCTACAAGCAGGTTACCCTGAAATGCCTAACCCACTGTTTACTGAAGGTCTAAGTGATCCTCTTCTTTCACAGTTGTTTGCTGAAGATAACTCTGCATCCACCTTGAAAAGTGGTTCCTCAGACCATTTCAGAAAAGTTCTTCAAGCTGAAACTTTAAATGAAATGAAGGAGAACAAGGAAAAAACAACCATTATCAATGCGAGTCAGCTAAAGAATGATGGGCTTCTGGCAGCCATGGCAAATCTTGCTCAAAATCTTGTGTCTGAAAAGAGTGTCAAGGAAAGACTGCGTGAACAGATACTGGCCGGAGACCCTCACAAGAGAAGCAGTTTGCTTTGTGGTTCAAGCTTTGATAGCTCCTGCTCACAAATATCTGTAGGAAGTCCTGGAAGTGGAGACACACAGTGTACCTCAAACGTGATTCAGAGTGAAAGTAAAAGTAAGCAGCAGCTTGTGGAAAACACTGCTGGGACTTCAGTGAAGACCGTTTCACAGTTGGGTGATATCAACCCAAATAAGGGCTTAATTCACACAGTGTCACCTGTGTCTTCAGAACCTGGTGTGAATGGTCAGCCCAATAAAGTCACAGTGGATGAAATGTTGGAAATCCAAAAAGCTTTTGAAAGGCTTGACCTACAACTTGCTGATGATATAAAGACTGTGGATGAACCTACAGTGAATGATAAACAGCCTAATGCATCCATTGAGATATCAAGTTTTGTGAAACCATTTGCATGTGACAAAAATGGTTGTATGTACAGAGCAATGACAAAAGATGCTCTTTTTAAACATCTTGTCAAGCTGCACAATTACACAGATGACATGCTTACACAGTTAAAAGTGCAGTTTAATGTTGCTCCTTTCAGCTGTCAGAAATGTTCCAAGGCCTTCACACGCAACTCCAACCTCAGAGCCCATTATCAGACAGTTCATCATTTTTCACAGGAAGAAATGGAGAGGATGAAAATTAAACGCCAGGCCCATCACAGGTTGGTGGAGAGTGATGGAGGAAGCCCTAATGCAGTGTCAGAATCACCCAATCACATCAACAACACACTGCTTTCAGATGCTTGTCAAGAGCAAGTAGCTGTTACGGCTACAACAGGATATATGAAAACAGATCATATTGATCATAAACAGATCAAAAAATCATATTGCATTACTGCATCACTTGTCAAACAACCTGCTGTTGTGTCTTTAGGGAAAAGTGTTGGAATGGGAATACAGGCAGTAACACAAAATCAGACTTCCCTACAGCCCTCAGTTATTATGTCTGGTCATTCCTCAGTGAGTCCAAGAGTAGATCAACATCCAAACATGTGTCTTTTTACAAAGTCCTGCCGTTCTGGTCAGGCCTATGGTTCAGGCCCTCTTATAGAACTTTTGCACTTAGCCCCTTTAACCCACAATCCATCAGCACCCGTTCAGTTAACTAATCATCCCCAGGACAAAAAGCCCAAGCCTAGCAAGCCCAGACTGGCAAGGCCAAGGGAACCTTCAAAAAAAAACAAAGAGAAGAAAGTGGAAGCTGATGATACTTTTAGTCCTTACAGACCTTATCGTTGTGTTCACCTTGGATGTGTGGCCGCATTTACCATTCAACATAATTTGATCCTACATTACAAAGCAGTTCATCAGTCTGCTTTGCCTAAATTTGAGGTCAACAGTCAAGATGAGCAAAAGGATGAGGAAAAAAATGAAGGGAGTGAGGACAAGCCTGATGGTGAGGTCAGGTACTTGGATGAGTTCAGGTGTCAAGTCACAGACTGTTCCTGCATTTTCCAGTCTGTTCCAGACTTGCTTCAGCATTACCTTCAGCTTCACAAACTTACCCTTGAGGAAGCAGGTGCCATGATGTGCAGCATTAATCTGGGCCAGTTTCAGTGTGATCAGCCAGACTGCACTGAGACTTTCACAGCTTTCTGGAAGTATGTCAGTCATGTTGATGAAGAGCATAAAGAAATAAAGGTCTCTGAAGTCGACCCTGTGGAGGGCATGTTCAGATGTCAGGTGGATGGCTGTGAATGTGCTTACAGCACGCGATCGAATCTGCTGCGTCACACCATGAAGAAACACCACAATGTTTACAAGCGGCTGCTCATGAATCCACAAGAGGGCGGTAGGGGAGTTAAACTTGGTCGTCCCAGAAAATACCAATTTTATGTTGTTGAAAAAGAAAACAGAGAAGCTAACAAGAAACCATTTAAAAAGGGATGTCAGAAAAAGAGAAAAAATAAAAACAATTGGACCAAGTATGGAAAACCCATTTTGAAAACCCAGGAAGAGGCTTCTGCCATGTGCACCAAACGTTTACAGCTGCAATATGCTTGTATGATAAAAGGTTGTGAAACAGTGACCAGTTCAGAACGAAATATAATGAAACATTACCTACAACACGGCCTCCCAAAACAGTACCTGGAGGTGCAGAGAAGTAACTTCATATACTGTAAAAAGTTACCTCGATCCAGATATAAACGCATCGCATCCAGAAGTGATGACACTGATAAATCAGAGGAAAGTTCCATTGAGACGTCTGAAAATGAGGATGTTGCTGAGCCCGGGCCAAGCGAATCTGAGTTCTCAAAGCCCACATCTGTGAAAGACAGCACAGAGGACGGCGATCTGTCAGACGGCAAGCCTTCCACAGACACCTGCTCAGAGATCTCAGTAGTGGTTAAACGGCGCAGGGGACGTCCACGCAAGCGTGATGGTGACATGAACAAATCATTTGGACACTGCAGGCCAATGAGACTGAGGACGACAAGGAGCTGCAGAGTCAATTACATGGACTTGAACTCTGACTCCACTTCCTCTAGCACCACTGTGACCCAGCAGGATGTCTCAGATCAAAACACACCATTGAATTCCTTCAAGCCCATGGGATTTGAGGTTTCCTTTCTTCAGTTTCTTAAGGAATCAAGAACATCCCATAAGAGAAAGGCAAAAGTGGAGATAAGTGGAAGTTCACATAAACGGATGGCTGCTTTCCATCTAAAGACTGCTGCAGTCGTGTGCAGAAGATCAGATGCAAAAATGCATTCACAGGAGGTCCTGCAACTTGTTGAATTTAAAAATCCCCAGAAGTTGTCCTCGCTCAGCAATGTGACATTTGAGGTGCAAAAAGTTTCTTCTGATGTCTTCGAACTTCTTCTGAAGCAGCTTAATGAAATGCGACCCACAGTGATTCTTGAGAAAGAAAGTTAATTTATCAAACTTGTTGCTCTCATTGTGTCGATTAGAACTCAGGATAAGGTTGATGACTTAGTTGTGGTAAACTAGTGCCCAATTAAATACTTTTATCTGAAAGTTTTTCTCCAGTGATTGTTGCTTGTTCAAGGTACTGAGGCAACATATTGTGATGTGAAAAACACTATGTTCATTATTATCTTACGGTCCCTAGTGTGATGTTTATAACTTAAGACTGTGTATGTTAAGCTGACTTTATAGTTGCAGTAGAAAATGAAATACCTCCAAAGCATGTCTGTCATTATATAAAGCTGATTAGTACATTGTGTTGCCATTGAAGTTAATTTTTGAGTATTAGATATGCTGATGCTTCAATTCCATTGGAGGAATTGAAAGTGTGTGATGTTCTGTGGTGTGTATAATTCATAATTGTTCTGGTCCTGCTTACCTTGTAAATTTGAAAGTTGTCAATAACGTGTCTGGTACATTAATCAACTACTGCCACCAGCAGTGTGTATGTTCATCAGTACAAATGAATTTAATACAGCTTGCATTTTCCACAGTTTTGGTCTCTTTCTTCATTACAGTTTCAGTAAAAACCTGAAATGATTTTACAGTTCTGTCACTGATTCTGACACTGATATTGAAAAAACAGATGGCTAGTAATGCTGGTGTCTACACAATGACAGCAAATGAGAACATTATTGAAGCATTAATACAATATTTTCTTTTCGACCACAATTTACTAAAAAAGAAATTACAAACATAAACTACTGGCATTAACAACTTGGTCATAATTATTTGTGAAATAAAGACAAACAACACTTGACAGATGATTCTTTTAATCCTATAATAGCTAATCTCAGTAATTAAGGTCTATCAGTAGTAGTTTCTTGCTTTGAGAACAGGATTTGTTCTCATTTTTGTTATAACACACTTGGCCCACATGGGTTCTTTGACAAAGATTTTTTTATGTAAATGAAATGAATAAGGCCTTATATGTTCTATGGTTTAATTGGAAAGTAATTAATGTGAATTTCAAGCATATTTGAATGAGCAAAAAAAACCAGTCTATTTTATGCAGTGTTGGGGGTGGGGCTTTCCTGTGCCCCTCCTGTGCCTCTCCTGTGTTCCTGAGTGGGTGTGGTCTGAAACCCCGCCTCCTTAGACGTGGATATCAGCTGCGGTGCGACTGATCCCACACTGACCACAGAAGGAGGCTGATTGTGGCAGACAATTCTTTCGGTTACAGGAACATATTCCTTACTGTAGCACTTCCAGCACTGTTTGGATATGATATACACCATCTCCACCACATTCAGGGCAATACATAGTACAGATGTACATCCCATAATATACAGGAATATTTTTTTCTCTGTGGCTTTGGAGATGTAGCAGTCAACAGTGTTGGGACATGGGCTCTCCTCACACTGGAGCAACCTGGGCACATTAAAGCCACTGTAGAGGAAATAGAATGCAAGTAGCGTCGCCACCTCAAAGGTTGTTTTCAGAATCAGGCTCATAATGTAGGTGAACAGCAGACCTCCATCTATGCTGCCTTTGTCCTGGTACAGCCTCTGTTTGTGTTTGCTCTCTCTGTGCTCCCTGTAGGCCACATGCAGCGCCACCAGCAGCGACGGGGTGGAAACCATGATCAGCTGCACAGCCCACAGTCGTACCTGAGATATTGGGAAGAAGCGATCGAAGCAGACCTGCTCGCAGCCTGGCTGCTGCGTGTTGCAAACAAAGTCTTTGAACTCATCCTTCCACACCTGCTCCGCAGCGGCAACAAAAACCAGGATGCGGAAAATGAAGAGGATGGAGAGCCAGACCCGTCCGACGACTGTTGAGTATTTGTTTACTCCGCTTAACACACTCTCCAGAAATCCCCAGTTCATGATCTTGCGAGCTGCATCAGGCTGTCAAGAGTCAGAACTCGGTGTTTAAAGTCAATGTGAGATCAACATACAAGTGGTTTTGTTAAAATTTGCATATTAAAAGGTTCAACTGATACCTTCACATTCTTGAAAACAACAGTTAAAATAAATGTAATATACATTTACTTAAAAACTGTCAGACATTTAGGCCATAATGTTTAATATTTCTGTACTGGAAAAGGTCAGATCATGTCAAAAAGTGTTTCTTGAAAACTAGCGCCACGTTTCATTAACTTATATAATGCAAAGACATTCAAACATTTGTCTTGGGGTCATTGCATGTAAATAGAGCTGGACTTCATTCTTTTTAAAAAGAAATGTATCCTCATTAAATATTGAAAGCTCTTTGGACAGATGCCGTGAGGTATCATACACCCAGTTTAGCAGACTTTACCAGATAATAATAATACAACAGATGTCAGGAGTCCAAGAGATAAAACAACACTAATATAGCCATTGGACCAAATATTTCAATACTCAATGCTGTAATAGAAAGCCAAAAAGGGTGTCTGAGACTTATCAGACAATAATAAAAATGTCTACCCTTTATCAAATATCTTGCTTTAAAATAGGACGGTGAAATGTCAACAGTTTTGATAGTATTTAAAGTATTTACCTTTAACTTGTCTGATTCTTTTTTCTTTTGCTTTTCCCTGTATGTTCAAGAGATTCTCTTTGTCTGTAAAAGGAGTTTCTCTGTGCTATTTGATAGTCAAACACACCTGGTGTACGTGCCGCACCTGTTTGGTTACCATGGGAGAGCTCTTGTGTCGATGGAGCACTCTGCATGTGAACCAAGTGATAGCTGATGAATCAACTGATGTGTTGCTCTGCTTTGTTTTTGGTAAACAGAAAACCTCATACGTTTGCAGAAATCTTGCTGTGGTGTTTTTCTTGTAAACAATCACTCTGGGTTGTGTTAAATGTAAACTGATCACATGCTTGTGTCTTTGACAGGTTGTTACAGTGGCCGTAAGTCTCCATGGTCACCACAGTGTTTGTATGGTCTGATGAAATTATTCTACATTTTCAACACATTTTGAAATTTTTGGCATGCAATAGTTAATATGTTCTCGTTCAGACAGACATGCAGAACTACATTATAGTTGTAATTAAGAGAACATGCTAGAGAAATCCATTTGATAACAATTCCGCTGTTCTAAAGTTTCGTGGAAAGAAGTAATTTGGGTGAGACAGTTTCAGAGAGAGAGAGAGACAGTGAGACAGTTTCCATCATTAATGAATTCTAATTCAGAAAGCAACATTATGGCCGTTTTCGATGGCTGTACAACACCTGTCCAATTAATAACACTTCCCACTAACTTCTTTCTTTCTTTCTTTCTTTCTTTCTTTCTAGTGGTTCGCTGCATTACGTCAGTCACGGCATATCATGCGGCGTTTGCTTGTTTTATTGCAGATGAACTGGAAGCTCTAGAAATATTGTTATATGAAATTGAGCACAATGAGCAATGAAGGTAAATAAATGTTCAATGTTATAAGTGTTGTTTTTTTAAACAGCTTATGTGCTTGTATAAATAATTTAATTTTAAAGGTACCACCTGATCCAAAATGGTTTCTATATTTTACGGTGTTTAGTGGTGCAATGTTTGGCTTCTGTAATCAATAAATAGTTTTTTTAGCATTACTAAAATACTCCCAAAAATACTACATTTTGTGGAGAAGGTTGTCCCTCTATACAGTCTCACAGGATTTCGGGGTCATTTCAGACTTTCCAAACCAACCAAAGTTAAGGTGTTTTTTTATTACAAGTGTTAGCATGTTGTCTTAATAACCTGTGTTCTACCTGTGCAGGATGTCATTACCACCCTTGGCCCTGTTTATATTGATTTACAGAAAACCAAACTGGCACTCACACAGTGTTCTTCATTTGGACATTGGCCAATCAGGACTGTTACTGTGGGGTAGCAGACAGATATTAATTCTCAAAAGCCACTCCTGCCAAACACCTCCATGAGTTTGTTGGTTTGTTAATACATACATGACCCACCACATCTCCTGGCCCATAGGACAAAGGTTGCAGATGTCAGCGTTAAATTTTGACATGTGCGGTGGATGGGTGTCATTCCTATAAGGAGACTCCACTGTATATATATGTGTGTGTGTGTTTCAATGTATGTAATATTTTGAAAGGGTGTCATCATGACAGAAAGTAAATAAACTAAGAACATATTGAACATACATGACTGTTTTTATGATGTGTTTTTGCTATTGCAGCTTAATAAAAGTAACCTATGAAGATAATAACTGTAAGTGTTGAACTGTGTAGGAGTGTAGGACTAACATTTGAGTTATTCCATTAAAAATGATTCTCTAGGTTATGCAGCTGAATTTAGTAAAGGGTATGAATAAAAAGGTCCAAAATAAACCTATGCACAAAACTTACATAAACAAATAACAACAAAGTGATTGCAGTAAAAAATAATTTTACTCTTTTAATAAACACTATTTAGGAGATGAAGAGGAAATGAAAAGTTAATTGGTTTTGTGTAAAGTCCGTATATGAGCATTAGTGGGACTGCAGCTGTAGGAATAAACCAGAAAAACGTCATTGTTGTCATGTAGTGAATTTGGCCAATCGTGAAGCAGCTGTGTCTCACCTGAGGTTGACTGACCGACTAACATGATGTCTCACCTGAGGTTGACTGACCGACTAACATGATGTCTCACCTGAGGTTGACTGACCGACTAACATGATGTCTCACCTGAGGTTGACTGACCGTCTAACATGATGTCTCACCTGAGGTTGACTGACCGTCTAACATGATGTCTCACCTGAGGTTGACTGACCGACTAACATGATGTCTCACCTGAGGTTGACTGACCG
>JBAJNP010012295.1:0-13593 GCA_036877545.1 Yasuhikotakia modesta | reverse complement strand
GAGTGTGAGTGTGTGTGAGAGTGTGTGTGTGAGAGTGTGTGTGTGAGAGAGTGTGTGTGAGAGAGTGTGTGTGAGAGAGTGTGTGTGAGAGAGTGTGTGTGAGAGTGTGTGTGCTGAGAGAACAGACCAATTTATTTCAAGCTGTAATCACTAAATACAGCGATGCATCACAAGATTGCTGGAACTGTCTGTGTGCTGCGTTTTTAAGAGTCACAGCCAGAATAAAGGGCCTCTATTCATCAGCGTGAGAACCAGATGAAGAGATATCCGTCTTTGTATCTAAAGCCTGTGTGCAGTATTGATCTGGTCTCATAACACACTGTAACCAGCTGTAGATGGAGAAAACGCAACTAAACACCCCACAGTCGCCACAAGTGAAACATATTTCTGTTTGCGGAGTCATGTTGTGTCCCAGCGAGCGTCTGACTGAAACAAACGCGCTTCTGTCTGACAGAAAAGTGCTAAAACTAAAGAAAAAAAGATTGTCTACATCTATACGAATGTGGCCTCGCTGCTACTGTACATACAGCAGGAAGATAAGTTATGTAACCGAACATTAGCAGATCCAGCGGTTTGTGGCTACAGAATGCACAGGCCCTTAATGTCTTACAGAACTTTAGCTAAAGGCGTTAAGTTGTTTTGTGCGGCTATCAGGCAACTTTTGTTCACATCCATTTTCCAATTTAGATGAATGCAGTCTTTATAGCTGTAAAAACTTTGGCAGGTATCGTGCACCCGGGAGCAGAATAGAGAAAATGAGATCCAGAGTTCTGGCCCGGGTCTACCTGGTCCACCCACACAGTGTAGCAACCGTCCACCAAAGCGATCTGATTTATCTGGCAGATTTGAGCCGTTCTTTCTGTTCCTGATGTTGAGGCAAGCCAAGACCAGACTCAAAATTAGCCTTTTGCATGCTTGGTTTCCTAGGAGCTCTGAATGTTGAAGGACATGTTTTGAAAGGTGTCTCGGAGCAGATGGGTTTGTTTGTGGGTTTGTCATGACTTATTTTTGTTCGTTTTTGTGTTCGACCAGACGAAAGCAACAGCTGCACTGATGAACGCCCAGACACTACAACAACTCCATTACCCAGAGACCACCAGTCAGATGAGAAGGGTCACATGACCGGAGAGAGCCACACCCATGATGACCTTGTCAGAAGTAAGTATGGCGTGACCATCAGCCAGAGCTGAATAACTGTTATAAAGTGATAATGGTGATGTTTTTGTTATGAGTGTTTTAGGCTAATATGTGGTTTTTATAGCATTGGTGTGTTTTTATGAAGTGACTGCGGGGTTCTTAGCGTTAATGAATGAAGATCTTGTTTTTTAACTTGGGTTTTTTGTTAGATTATCAGTCAGTTCTGTGTATATAAATCGATTCAGTGTTAAGCGCTTTCTTGCATGCGGGCGACACTTCAGTATAAACTTCAAAGCAATTTATGATCCAATCGCTTGAAATTATTATCGGCTCTGATATCAGCAATCGTCAGCGATTCTGCTGTTCTGCCCTCAAAACTGACAGTGTTTGATTTTACACGTTTATGGGCTGATAACAGATTTCAGACGTTCTGTCGCTGTTTACGGAGGCTCTGATGCTTTGGGAGCAGATTGGCTTTGTGATCGTTTGAGATGATTGTAATCCGTACATAAGATGGTTGTGTTGTAGGACTTTTAGCATGTGTTTGTCTTTAAGTCTGTTGATTAGAAGTGAAGTTTTTAGAAGCTGCATGTTTTGCAATAAACCGCAGTTGGGTCACATGGTTGATGTTTTCACGGGTTGTCTTGAAAGCTTTGGGGAAGAATACCCCAGTGTGATTTGGTTATGTTGCCCCGGATCTGAGATCTCAGCTGAGGATGTTGAATGTTCTAGTGAAACACAGGATGTCTTACCTGGTAAAGCTCAGTGTTGCATCATCAGAAGTTTTCTAGCTCTGTTCTTAAGGGTCTGTGTGTTAAACCGGCGAGCCTGACAGCAGAGGCTGTTCACCATCATCAGGTGAGAACCAGGTTAACTCGGCCTGGTTCTAAACTAACCCGTAACTGGTCGTACGTAGATGAGGTCAAATGGACACGAGGCTGTGGAAAATGTTGCTCATCTCTGAGTCAGCTGGAAATTATTAGAGAAACAAAGATTCGAAACAAAGGATGTGATTGGAAAATTCTTGCCACTTGTTATTTGGGGAAAACATTCTTGACGCACCCACTTCCCACAATGCAACGCTGTTGTGTGGAAATCTAGTGGACCGTATAAGAGACCTGTTCCATGTCTCTCTCCCTCTCTCTCCCTCTCTCTCTCTCCCTCTCTCTCTCTCTCTCTCTCTCTCTCTCTCTCTATCTCTCTCTCTTTCTATCTCTCTCTGTCTCTGTCTCTCTCTATCTCTCTAGCTCTCTCTCTCTCTTTCTATCTTTCTAGCTCTCTCTGTCTCTTTCTCTCCTGTTCTCTCTGTCTCTCTCTATCGCTCTCTCTCTCTCCCTCTTTCTCTCTCTCTCTCTCTCCCTCTGTCTCTCTCCTATTCTCTCTGTCTTTCTCTCTCTCTCTCCCTCTTTCTCTCTCTCTCTCTCTCTCTCTCTCTCTCGATGACTCTCATTTTTAGTAACACATTTTCTGTTTGTCTTATGACAATAGTTTAAAACCTAGTAGCACCGGCTGCATTTAATTAAGTTTTCAGAACATGGAAAGAAAGAAATGAAGCTTTCTGACCTTTTCCAAACTATAAAATGAAAGCAGCGCCTGTCGTGTTTATTTACTAGCATTACTAGCAACAGACAACTAGCGTCATCTGTTTGTTGCTATAGTGTTTGTTTTTGACACAGTAACTTGGTAACTGTAAACCGTTTGTGTTTTTTACCTTTCAGTTTGATTTCTCTCTGTTTTTCTCTTGTATTATATTTATTATTTTAACAAGCTGTTTTTGGCCACGCAGATGCAATTAAATATTAATATATGTGACTTTTCCAACAGTATAGCAGCCAGTGCATTTAATACAGTGATGCTCTGAATTGTGTCGTGTGTGTCGTATTGTGCACTTTTTGAGGTTCTGTAAACAAGTAGTTGCGCTTTAACCGCAGTATACATGAGACTGTTTACTGGTGCGCTTTAAAAATGACCAGGGGATTTTTGAAGTTTAATAATAGACTGAATGCAGGGCTGTACGTTTTTTTGCAATGGTTTTCTGCAGTTTGTGGAGCTCACAGAACGTGGCTGTAAGATAGTCCCGCTGATTCTATTAAGAAGTGTGATGTGATATTTTAAACTCAGAGCAGGAAATCTCTGTAGATAACACCCTTGTTTAGCATTAAGCGTTCACACCAAGACTTCACGCACAGACTTCCAATGGCCTGAATGCTTTAAGCACAGACTCTGTAGTCGCTTGTGTCGTTGTCAGTAATATTAAGGCCGAGTCATTTCTGTTTAACTCCGTTCTGAGCATGAACGTTTCTGTGAGACGTGGGGAGTTTCCACAGAGTTTTTTTTTAAGGCCTGGAGCGGAACGAGTGGTTAAAATAGTGAAAGTTAATGATGTAAGAACTTGTAAGAGTTGCTTAATGAATTACTCGCATGGTTGTTGTTTTTCAGATACTTATCGTTCTGTAAGGTGACAAACTTTTAGTTATGTGTGGAATTTTTTCAGGTATTTGTTGGTTTGAGGAAACAAAGTTTGAAAGGCTCTTGAGAGGCTGTTGTCGTTTTGTGTTTGTGTAGCGCTTGTTAGAATAGTGCATAGTGCGAAAACTCACACTTGCGTAATAACAACATGACGTCTTTTCCTGGCAGCGTGTTGCGCTGGGACCCGGCGTTTCTAGAGAAGTTAGCACAGTTTTGTGTTTCTCCTGCGTTCTCATAGCGTCTTTGTTTTCCTGGTTTTGGGCAGAAAGTGCAGATTGATGCTAATTTCTCAGACTAAGGCAGGAGCCCATTAGAACAGAGGAGTAATTTTCAAGTGATTACTTTAGCCGTGGGTCACGGAATCAAAACCGGAATAAATAGGGGTGAGATGCTACGGCAGGGGTTGATTATAATGGCCATTGTGATCCTGCCTCTGCGCTAATTATTTCCTCATTGTCTTGGTGCGGCTGAATTTCATATGGAAAATTCCCAGCGTTTCAATTAACGTGCTGGAGCGTTGAGTTTATGTAAATGACCTCAGATAAGAGGTGATCCATACGTCTGAGAGTTGGAGGTTTAGCATGGCATTAGCGCTTCTGATTGTCCTGATTGTTCATTGGTTCGGTGCCGTCGTGATTTGAACGATGTAACGCGGTACGTCTGCGATTGGCATCTATCTGTTAATGATAATGAAGATTTGAAGCCCTTTATTGTTGTTGCAAATGTGTCCAGTTTGCATTTCATCCTAACAACAAATTGCGTTTTAAGGGCAGTTAAGATTAATTCATGATGACATTTTTATCATATTTTTTCAGTTTTTATCCTACATGTGGAAGTTTTAGTTGCCATTGTTTTTTGTAGTTTGTGTTATTCTGATTAGATTCTGACAGTAAACGTAACTACTGTATTCCAGCTACTAGCGAATTGAGCAATTTAACTTTTTACAATTTATTTTCATGTAACAGTAAGAGTTTGTGTTTGTACGTCTGTAATTGTGTTTGGAAAATGCCGCAGCGATACAAAAACAGCAAAACAAGGCCTAGTTTTAGAACCATTAAGCAAAACATAAATCTTTTGTTTAGATTTTTGATGTTGGTTAAAATAATGATGTTGGTTGTGTTAAATTCAAGCTTTTCAATTGTGTGTTCATGACTGCAAACAGAAACGGAGAACTGTAACGCAGCGGCACTTGTAACGCCAGCAGTCCAGAGCTTCGGTCGAGAGGCAGGGAGCGCAGCTGAGGGTGAGCAGGGGGGATTACTGCCCCCTAACAGGGTTTTGGCTTCTACATTAAGGTTAAACCTCTATTCTATTACAGTGATCTCTGGTGACGCGGCCCCGCCTTGCCCCTCGTGTTTGCAGGTTCAGTGCGTCTCTGCGAGGTCATTCCGGTGGGTTTCTGATCACTGGGGGGTGACCGACGCCACCGGCCGACTCCATTCAGCGCCGTGGCAAAAATCAATACGGCCATCTCGCGTTAAACAGACTCTCAGAGAGACGAGAGCTTCTGTCCTTTACTCTGATTCCTGAGCTTAAGGTGTTTATTGGCACCAGAAAACAGTCCAGTGACCCACAGCTGTCACATTAGTGCAGTTAATGCTGAGATTGAATCCCGGCAAATAAAGGGACCTTGTGTATAGATGGGTATTTTTAATAAACTCTCTCAGCTAGCTCTGGAGCGTCACTGGTAGCCTCTTAGCGCTTGGCTTTCTGCTCCATAGGGATGCAAAAAACTATAGATTTTTACAATCAGCCCATCTGTGGGTTAGCCGAGTGACTAGTTGACTAATCATCAATGTTTAACTGATTGTAGACCATCATGACTCCCTTGTCTCAGAGGCCTCCTGAGACGCACGCAGCCTCTAAAGGCTCGTGCGAGTCAGTTTCCTTTTGCAGTTTATTTTCTCTCTCCGCTTGAGATTTTTATTTTCTTTTCTTGGAGTTGGTGGAACATGTGAGTCACAAACAGCCCAGCCTCCTCACGTCTCCGTTGCCGGGTTTCTGTTTGGAGTCTTCGGCAGGGTGGAGCGCTCTTCAACGTATGAAGTCTGGCAGATCCCTCAAGCTCAGTGTGAGTCACCTCATAATTGATCTTTCGAGAAGATGTGGTAGTCGTGTAAAACGGCTAAATCTGTGCAAGATGTGTGTTTATAGCTGCCGCTGCGAGGAACTCTGCATTTACTGCATCCTGTTCTCATGCGATGGAAATGGATGGAAGTTGCAGTTACTGCGCTGGTTGTGTTAAAGTTTTGGATTGAGGTGAAAGTGTGTCACTTTATGTCCATCTGTGACCCTTTAACTGCTGTTTTAGGATGTTATGCGTGACACAATGTTCAGTCAGATGGTCAGTATAGCAAAATAAAGTCTGACAGTTTAATGACAGACTCGCTTTACATTATTTAGTTTTTACATGCCTGTTTATTAAATACATAAAGCAGTGGTCTGAAGTATTAATTTGGGTTGAAATTGAGTTTAGCTTTCATCAAACACACATCTGACTGTGCAATTCTGTGTCTGACCAATCAGAATAAAGTATTTCTGAGCATTGGTTAGTATTTTTTTAGTGTTGCTAGCGGTGCTGTTGGCCTGTAATGTGAACGCCTTTAGACTGTGTAGTACTTTTTTTGAGTGATTTAAAAACTAGCATGCTAAATACAGCATTCATAGATTTGAAATGGACGTTTAATTGTTGAAAAATCTCAAGCTTTTACAATCTCTGTCCTTGTCTTTCGAATTGCCGGCTGCCTTATAAAATGTAATTAAGCAGAACAACGTCCGAAGGGGTTATTTTTTTTCCACTCCATCAGCCGCCAAATTACTAAATTTGAAATTAGTAAATCCCAGACGCCTGACTCGGCTTGTCATTGTTACAGAGAGACGGAGTGAGAGAACGAGAGAGAGAGATAGTGAATGATTGTGAAAGAGAGCGACTTCAGAATATTAAATGCTTTCTCAGGTGTCACATCTATACGGCAGGTTTCGTTCCAACAGGCAAATTTAAATGATTGTCAGAAAGAATTAAAAATGTGCGGTAGCACAAAAAAAGCTGAGTAATAGTGACTGCCTATTCATCATCTGCTAGAAATGAGTTTAAAATAAGATGTGCGCTACGGTGTCTCTCAGAAATGAGATATTGTAGGGCGCCAGCAAACCGGAGGAGGTGACATAATAGAGTTAAAACAGCTATGACATGTGACATTTGGGGCGGATCCAAAGAACAATTACTGTTATCAAGATGTGCAGTATTTCTGAGTGCATGAGGCTCGTATTAGATCTGTGAAGACAATTGTGGAGCAAAAGTTGAAGTCACTGGACTAAAAATACGTTAAGATGTTGTGCATCAGAAATTTGGGGAAAGATAGCATGATAGCCAGTTTACACGCTAATCAAATCGGCCAAAAATGTGTCCAAAATGGCTCCAGCGTTAGACTGTTGTACGCAAGCGTTCATAGCGGTTATTGTTTTTAAACTTCCCTCAAACACGTCCATCCACTCAGGAAGTAAGACCTTGCTGCAGAGTTGGAAGGTCAGGCCGTAAACATCTTTAATATGCTGAAGGATATTTTCAGAACAAGACGTTTTTAATAATATTCATTCTACTTTTCCCGCCTGCAGACTAAATTCCCATGGTTTTATTTCTATAAATACGGGGGCGTAATTTCAAACGAGAGAGAATATTGCTTTGGATTGAAAGGTGCGAGATTGCCATGGGTGTTTGTTAGGAGGAATGCCACCCCGGGCTGTTTTGGGAGATGGTGAAAACTCTTATGGTAGGTCATTGCACATTTACAAATTAGCATTTCAATCAGAGCGACGGGCCGTGGAGCGTTACACAGGTATTTGTGTTGCATTCATATTATACACACTAAGCTAAACAAATTCTAATACAGAAATCGTTGCGTGAGGATTATCTTTTTATTAATATTTTTGGGAGCATGTTTTTCTGTTTTTTTTCCTGAGAAAATACACATTTGTCGTTCGTAATGTAAATTGGTATAAAATGAATTGTTGAATAAGTAAACCTGACAGAGTCACATATTGGTCACATTGTAGGGTTTCTTGTAAGAGTTAAAGTGCTTTAGGAGACGTTAGTTTTTTAGCTCTGATTGGTAACAATTAGGAGATGATGATAAGAAATTGATGGTGTCTGTTTAGCTGGATGACACGAGTTCATACGTGAATTAATGTACGTTCCGACTGACGGGTCTCTTAATGGGGCACAGCAAACAGTTCTGCTCTCAGGGTGAAATATTAAAACGCCTTGAACCGCAAAATAATACAGGGACCTAGTTTTCTCTTTTTTTTTCTTTCAGTGTTTCTCTTTACCTTCAAATCTCCACTGAGAGCTCAGCAAATGAGAGAAGCTCCTGTCCTGTCTCACATCCTCTCCAACATCCTCCTGCGTGACCGAATTTTCGCCGTCTTGTTTATGCCGCTCCACGCCGTTGACGTTCATACATATTCGTTCTTGGGAGGTCCGCCACGCTCCGCTTGCACGTCTTTGGGGTACAATTTCGAATTCTTCCCGCGGAGCTATTTTCTGTGACACCAAGGCGAGGGGTGTTTATCCACAGTTTTACATAGAGAGCGTCGCCACGGCACCGCGGCGTCTCTCCCGGGCGTCCCGGCTCGCGTCCCCACACGGGGCGTCCGCCGCACACGCGGTGACAAATGGCAATTATATTTGTGTGTTCTTCATGAATCCATCAAACACTGGCCTTTTAAAAATGCTCCCAGGACATTTGAGGCTGTCAGATCCTAGGGACCAAATTGGAATGCTGCTTAGACAGTCAAGAAGCTCTCGCCCCCTGTTTGCCTGTGATGTGTTTGACAGTGTGTAGAGGAATACCATGTATTATTCAACTACAAATGTACACTCTCAACAGTTGTTGATATGTTGGAAGCCAAGCGGTTAGAAGACCAATTTGGACTGTTTTCTTTCTTCCCTGCCTCCCTTTCGAACCACAGCATGGTATTTTAATGCGACCTGTCGGCTTGTATACAGTCACGCTTGCAAGACGTTGCTTGTTTTTGTGGGTAGAGCCCCTATTCAATTTTTATCACCTATCATAGTTTGGGTTGAAGGCAACATGTATATTTCATAGACGGGGAACTTTCTCTTTTCAGTTGTGTTGGTCTTTGGTGTCTTGTTGGGCCCTTGTGATCCTATCAGACGAATGCAGCGGTTTCTGGTCTGTTGTTCTGAGGGATGGCGAGATGGTGAGATGTTTGTAGATGCTTTTTTGGCTGGCCTGTTTCAAAGGCGATGGAGTCCAGGTGGTGGTTTCAGATCTGAGCTGGAGGTCAGATGGAGGTTGTGGGTTCAAACCCTGTAAGTGGGTCATCAGTGAACTACACCATTGTGCCTTTAAGCAGCACACGTAACCCCAGGTAGCTGCTTCAGGTAGACTAGTCTGTTTGTAGATGATAAATTGGTAAATAAGTTTGTTTTTTCATGCTTGGCCTTTTAAAAAGCAGTTTGTATTGTAAGGAGATGACAATTAAAGCCTTTTGTGTTGGGAGTTTGAGACATTGAGGGCAGCTGATTGACTTCTGATATCTCTGCATACATCACTGAAGACCACTGAGTTTTCAGACACAGTTTTTGACTGTTGTGTATTTACAGCTGATGAAGATTTTAAAGAATCTGTCTTAATTGAGAGTTTAGGATTGTTATCTTATGCCACATCAGGCAAAACGAAGAGCTGTTTTTTTTTTTGGTGTTTTTGCAAAAGTTTGCAGACGTAAAAGCAAGAATCCAAAAAAATGCAGAGGCAGGAAAAGATGAATAATTCAAAGGAAGGCAATAAACGAGTGAGATGTGCAGAAGACAGATTCCCAGCAGAGATGATCGCACACACTGGAGATTCTTCATTGTAACAGCATCATGTCTGTTGCATCAGACGCCTTCACACGCGTGTCACATGTATGAAGAATGTAGGAGCGTTTCTGTTGTGTCTTCATCTGATGGGTCAGGGGTTCTGCTGCGTGTCTGCATGAACGTTTGGTGGATTTCGTTAAATGTGCAGTTCTTGTTTTGATGGTGCGCTAGTTAAACATCAGACATATTGTGTCACAGGTTTTTCATTTCCTGTTTAACATACTTAACTTGTGCTGTAAATAAAATAATTTCAGCCACAATGTCATGTGACCAATCTAAGATACAGCTGTGAAAGTTTAAAATCTCCCTCTCTTTCTGTGTTCCTTTGTCTGTCTGTCTGTCTGTAGCCCAACCTCGGCCTCTGCCCCAGCCCACAGCATCCCTGCAGGCCTCCAGCGATGGGGAGGCTGGCAGACAGCACAACGGCCTGCGTGCGGGACTCAGTAACGGTCACGGCACGTCCCGCGGGGTCACGGAGCCCCTCAGCTCAGAGCCCAGGAAGCACCTGTCGCCCGTCTCGCACCGTGTGCAGAGAAAGCTTCGCTCCAGCCTGTCCGTTAACAGCGACAGCAGCAGACGCAGCAAAAACAGCTCGACAGCTTCCAATAAACCTGGTTCTACACCTGAGGGTATGACATCACATGCAGAACCCTACATAGACCCGGTTCCTCACCATAGGAACAGTAAAACACACACAAACACACATGCCTGTTGCACAATATTTTCTGTATATGTTCATTAGTTTCTGCTCTCTCCCTTTACCCTGAACCGCAACTAATCTCTGCCATTATTTCCTCTTTTCTGAAGATGCAATGATTTCGTTGGTCTGTCTAACTCACGCCACATTGATCTCTTTATTTCTGCAGCGCCGCATTGTCTTGCAAATGGGCGGCAAAACAGGGCAGGTCTTCAAAAGCAGCTTGCGTGTTGTCAGGTGTGATGATAAGGAGAGGCAATAATGAAGGAGATCGCCGGTGCATTAGTAATGGTCACCAAGGTGTGACCTTTTAACAAGACTGAGGAGAGCGGGGGGCCGGCCGTGTGTCAGCCCCACCTCAGCAGGAATCATCTCTCACCTCTCACAGCAGCCTCTCATTAAGATGGGCTCTCTGGCCTCCTCCGCTCGTGCCGGCGTGGCGATGGGTCTTTCCTGCCTCCGTGCTGTTTGATCTCATGCCTGCCTGATACCACAACTCCTGCAGCAGCTGAGTGTTTCAGTCTCTTTAGAAAGCCTCGTATATGGCCGCAGATGTCATTTAGCTGAGTTGCTGATGGTAATTTGGGAATCGTCTCTGTAAACCTTTAGAGAGATGGGTTGTGTTCGGTCTGACTGCGTTTAAACACCTTTAAAAAGTTTAATGGCTGGACAAGTTTGGATTTTGTTTGTTTTGTTTGTTGGTCCAAAAAAAGACACTCTGAGGACATTTGTATGCTAGTGTTGTTCTCAAGGACTGTACAGCCCAAACTTTTGTGTGTACAGAAAGTATGTAAACGTTTACCTGCACTGGAAAGTTTTAGAACAAAATTATCACTACAACAAGGTGACGTGCGACTAGCAACTTGCCGCGAGGCGCGTATAACAAACAGCATCAACTCCCCGCTGATTTTACAGAAACGTGTACCTTTTAAAAGGCGTCATAGTTTTCACATCTTAATTGGAGGGTGGGGGGGTACGTGAACAGTTCAATAAGACTGTCTCATTACCGCTTGTGTGTCTGTTATTTGTAGAACGGTGTTCTGAATCAATATGTTCTCTCAAGTAGTAATTTCCCCCTGGAAAACAGCACGCTGTTGTGTTTTAATGTTTACACGGATTACCATAATCTGTTTGCCTGTGAAATTAGCCTCTAAACAGCCCGGGAAGCTAAAGAATAAAGCTTTACAAGATCTCAGCTCAGGGGACCGCGATTCTCGTGTTCTTGGCTGCTCTCACCGACTGTGATAACAGCAACCCTAGCAGAAAATCAGCTAATTGAGAGATCTTTTGTGCCATTGCGGGTGCGTTAGGACCTTGAGCGATGTGTTTGTGATTGTGTTGTGTTGCCAGCCTGCTTGTCCAAAATCCCTCCGACAAATTCAATTAAGGCCACGGGATGCGCGCTAAAGCCGGCGCGGTCATTAGCGGCGCTCCTTAATGCCATGGTTTTCTGTGTTTTGCTTTCCCCAGTGTATCCGGAACTCACTTTTAGGAAGTTTACTGCACTCTCTTACTTATTGACTGCAAATTAGATGTACTCTGCATGGGATCTTTCTGTCTCTCCTGTTTTCCCCTCCGTCGGTCTCTGAGCTGCCCGCGCACCAGTCAGTCTGTCTTCATTTGAACGTTGCTGCTATGCTCGCCGGCCTCTTCCAGCTTGTTTTATGTCACGCTCTCTTCTTTTTGATGTTAGCCTTTGGAGTTTTCCAGATGTCTCAAAGTATTTCCTCAGAGGCACTGAAGCTGTTTTCGGCCTCTCCGAATCTGGGCGTCCTGACATTAAACATGAACTCTTTCATCGGGGTGATGTCGGTTTTGCAGTTAAGATAAGGCAGCCCGTCTCCTGTGTACGTTACACACTCTCATTTCGTAAGATTCACACTAATCGCTGCTGATAAATTATACATCCAAGGGAATTCATTATGTACTGTAGCTTTAAAATCTGTTTCTCTAAAGAAATTATTGGTTAAAAAAAGCTGAAGGCCAGAAAACAGCATGACAGGATTGGTGTGGACAGTTAATTTAAAGTAGTCGTTCAATACGACGCAAAAATCAAATGGAACAGAGGAAATCGTTCGTCCTCTGATTTACTTTACAGGACAAAATTAGCCATCATCCCAATGCAAGATCCTTCAAACAACTTATGTCCACGTAACAAAGTCACGTCCGTCTGTAATGTAAAAGTATGTGAGTTTGACCTTACAGAAAGATGTTTTAATGCCTTTGGTGGTCCTGCATGCAAACTTGTTTCATGTTCAAAAAGCGTCCAGGCTGCACAGCACCACAGCTGGTCAGCATCACCGCCTGCAAAAAATCACTTTGATCAAACAAACATGAACATCCAGTGGTCTTCAGACCTCGTTCTCGCTCTCAACCCCCTCGCTAGACCCCAATCAAACCCAGAGTTTCTGACAGCTCACCACAGACTGATGAAAGCCATGCAAATTCACGTTTACACTGATAACTATACACACACCACACCGCTGTGTTTCTCCCATAGCCAGTGTTCCAACCATTTCACTGACGTTTGGGTTCCACAGTTGATTAGAGGTTGGAGCGGCGCGGCCGGGCCGGTAGGGGTTCGCTGTTATTTTGTGTTTGTGTGGGAACGGCGCGTGTGGGCTACTAACTGAAGATGTCTTCATTTATTCTTAATTATATTCTCTCGTCACATAAACACTTCGCTTGTTATCGTTACTTTTTTCTTAATTTTACAATAAGTGTATGCATCCTATAAATACTCTGCAATCTGATTTCGTATTTAGCAAGTAAAGTGGCGTTAAATTATTGTATTTATAGTTTAGAATCACTGTGGTCTAAAAACACAGATATCAGATATCACAGATATGACGTCCGTTACCGCCACACATTTTGTCTGTTTTTTATGAACTGTATATGAACTGTATATGCACACGCTTGATATTGTTTGGTTACATTATTTTTTAGAAGATGCCTCAACAGAAATCCTGTTCTGCAGCACAACAGTGTATCCATGTCATGGTAAATGACAGTAATTTTGCATCGCGCATGTCGGCCCTGCGAGATAAGGTTAAATGTTAATCAGAGATGAGAGAAGCGACGACATTAACGCGCCAATTTGGAGGCGCAAATTTTGGACGCCGCTAATCAGCTTTACGTGACCAACCCTGTGCTTTCGCATGATAATAACCCCATTATTCACAAAACTACTAATCAACTCAAAAGTGGAATTCGTTCCTTTTGAGTTTTTGATTTTTCTTCCTCTCGCCGCTGTCTAATGTCTCGTCCTCCCACACACAGCTTCACATGGAGACGTGAAATCGTCTCTCTCTTGTCAGCCAATATCGTAACACAAACAGAAATACGTTTTGCTGTAATTCCAACGTTTATGTGTGTATTTGTATTTTATCTAGTAGAATGTTTAGAAGAT
>JBAJNP010012294.1:0-13595 GCA_036877545.1 Yasuhikotakia modesta | reverse complement strand
TCCTATCTCAAAAAATTAGCATATCATGAAAAGGTTCTCTAAACCAGCTATTAACCTAATCATCTGAATCAACTAATAAACTCTAAACACCTGCAAAAGATTCTTGAGGCTTTTAAAAACTCCCAGCCTGGTTCATTATTCAAAACCGCAATCATGGGTAAGACTGCCGACCTGACTGCTGTCCAGAAGGCCATCATTGACACCCTCAAGCAAGAGGGTAAGACGCAGAAAAAAATTTCTGAATGAATAGGCTGTTCCCAGAGTGCTGTATCAAGGCACCTCAGTGGGAAGGAAAAGGTGTGGCAGAAAACGCTGCACAACGAGAAGAGGTGACCGGACCCTGAGGAAGATTGTGGAGAAGGACCGGTTCCAGACCTTGAGGGACCTGCGGAAGCAGTGGACTGAGTCTGGAATAGAAACATCCAGAGCCACCGTGTACAGGCGTGTGCAGGAAATGGGCTACAGGTGCCGCATTCCCCAGGTCAAGCCACTTTTGAACCAGAAACAGTGACAGAAGCGCCTGACCTGGGCTACAGAGAAACAGCACTGGACTGTTGCTCAATGGTCCAAAGTACTTTTTTCGGATGAAAGCTAATTTTGCATGTCATTCAGAAATCAAGGTGCCAGAGTCTGAAGGAAGAGCTTGTTTATGCCTTTATGACATCTAGACTGGATTATTGCAATTCACACTTAGGTGGTTGTTCAGCCTCTCTCATAAACCGGCTACAGTCAGTTCAAAATGCTGCAGCTAGAGTCCTTACTAGGTCTAGAAAATATAATCATATAACACCAATTCTTTTATCCCTCCATTGGTAGCCCCCAAATACATCACAGACCTCCTATCTCACTACAAACCGGTATGTGCTTTACGCTCTCAAAGCGCTGGTCTGCTGGTTGTGCCTAGAGTTAATAAATCAACTAAAGATTGTAGAGCTTTGTCTCACTTGGCCCCTAAACTCTGGAACGATCTCCCAGATACTATTTGGGGTTCAGACACGCTCTTGCAGTTTAAATCTAGACTAAAACCCATCTCTTTAGTCATGCATTTCCATAGTTAAATTGACAATTGTTATCTATTAACAAGTTGATTTAAGTTCACAATGTCATGAACGGCTGCTACGCTAATTATTCTCTGTTTTGGGAGTTTCCTCCCGGGGGAGTTTTAGATGAACCTGCCTCATTATAGATCACTCATCGGCGGATCAGTCCGGTCTCCAGTTCCCTTTGGTGGTGGTTTCTTTTATCAGACGTTCCTAGAGGAAGTGTGTGATGGTCACACACTTCCTCATTATTCCAGTATTACTGTTATATCTGTCAGTATCCATGATCTTTTCAAACCATCAAACGACAATCTTATATCATCAGTTCAGCACCAGTATTGTAACAGCAGACTGTTGTTAGTGCTGCTATCAGTAACCTATGGTACTTATCATCTATCATGTAATTTTCTCCTATTTAAAATATTTACATAATCACCAGTTGGTCTCTTCCCACTTTTCATTTAGCTTCATACTTAACCAATCATAATCTAGGTTACAGACTGCAGCTTTAACTTGCCAACTTTAGCTTTAACTTTAACTTTAACTTGCTATTCGGGGCCCTCCCCGAATAGCCTGGTTTCTCACAGTTTTTTTCTCCATTTTCCATTCTTTGGAGTTTTGTTTCCTTGCCACCGTCGCCCTGTTGGCTTGCTTAATGGGAGTCTGCTGACATTATAGTCATCCCACTCATTATCTGTTCTTCAGTACATATCCGTACATATATGTTTGTTCATCTGTACTTTTTATCATATCTGTCTGTGTATGATTGTATGTGCTTATTAATGATGTTCTGTCTTTTTATTATTTAAATCTGTTTCCTTTCAAGTTTGTTTCATTTCAAGTTTCTTACCATACTTTAAATATCCATTGATATTTTGTTTATATTTGTACAGTTGCTTTGTGACAATGTACCATCGTGAAAAGCGCTCTATAAATAAATTGATCTTGAACTTTAGAATATTTGAGGGTTCTCTTGGCTTGGGCCAACAAGACACCCTCTACTGTAACTCCTGTCCAGAAACTGGCCACAACTCTTTAACATTATGATTCCATGCTGCACAGAGCTAAACATTACTCACTATTTTTGCAGAAAAGGTAGTTGGTGGCAAGTTTGGCTAAAAACTGTACTAAAAACAAGATGCTTATAAAATAAATTAAATAAAGTAAAATTAAAACAACAGTAACACATGTTCTTCTAAATTCATTATATGAAAGGTTGAATTTAACATTAACATGTAAGGTTGTCAAGAGCTTAACATTGTATACCATTTAACTATTTTGAAATGAACATACTGTACAGAGCATATGTACATATGCTATTTAAATACGCTATAGATTGTAGCGTATTTAATACATTTTCCTACATGATCCTATAAAATTGTTTAGATGTCTAGAAAATGCACCATATCGTTATGAATAATGGTCTCAATTCATAATAAAATATGAAATGCGATGTTATAAGAAAATTTTATGAGGAAAACTTCCAGCTGGTCCCATACACAGTTTCAAATGACACTGCAAGATTGATGCTGGGCTTTATTAGTGCTGTAACATAGCACTAATTCAGACACTGGCCACAGATTCAAACTCATAGCAATTCTCAGGAAGTACTCCTACCCCAGAGGAATTACCAAATAAGGAAACTGCACCATAGTTAATACATCACACTAAATTAAAACGTCCAACATTCCTTTCCATTTTGAGTCACAGACAATTTTCTGAAAGAAAAGCTGAGCTAAACTGTCAAACAATAACGCAAACCAATCAGATTTTGGCTGAAGTGAGGAAGGTGGGTCTAAGGCAGATCTGACATGTGAATTATACTACTCTGGTTGATGTGCTTGAAATGTTTTCCAGTTGTTTCCCTAGTGTTGTACATAACCTGTAATTATTGAGGCACTACACACTTAATTATTGGAACCACCCCCAAATTCTCTATTTGACTGCCAACAACTACTGTTTAACAGAACAAGTACTTACATTAAAATCACAAGAAGAGTATGAGGATATAAATCATTGCCTTTTAAAACAATCTGAACTACGTTTCTCACCTGGAAGACAATAAAACAAACAGAAAACTTTCACGTTTATGTAATTTCCACTAATATAATAATAATAATAATCTTTAAATGCCCAGTAGGTGGCGGAAAGCGGTTGCAGAATGCAGTATATATTTATCCACGAGAACTCAAAGCTCACTTGTGCACAGAGATAAGCTTCTGTATGGGTGTGCGTTGATGTGAAAGGTATGCATTGCCACAAGGCACAATAAAGCTAGTACAAAGCCAGAAAGTGTTTTGTTGTCTTTTCCATCAATCATTCACGCATGGGGCTCAACAGAAACATATCAGGTGTCATATTTGTGCCCATTTGAGCTGTCCGTTCAGCCTCTCAGCCTGCAAATACATTCCAGCACAAATTCACTTAAACCTGACCCAACAATGGATAAAAAACAAACCCGCGGCAAAAAATCGACACACCACATAAATCAGTTTCTGTTCACTAATTTAATAATGGGACATGAAAACAAACAACTTTAAGATTTTTGCTGTTTTACTTTAATTCTTCAGCGGCATTAAAACTCTTTATAATGTGTTTTATTCTTTATGAGAATTTCATTGACAATGTTATGCTTTAGTTCAACGTATCTGGGTAACAAATGCAGCAAATAAAAAAAAAACATTTATAATCTGGAATGGTGCCTGTTTAGTAGCTCTATGCAAGAGAAGCCATTTTTGTTTCCCCAAAGAACCAGTCAATCAATAGTCCTTAAAATCCTATCCTTTTATAGTGTGTAGAACCTTATAGAAACCCTGATTCTACGTTTTAAAGTATCTTTTATGTCGAGAATGTTGTTTCTGACTTCACTACAGGCATCAGTGACAATAACCTCTGATTTGGAGACAGAAGACAACCCTACAATTCCCCTTCCTACTGTTTCTGTGGTTTCATGCTGGCATCAAGTTTTGTAAGTTTCCTTGGGTTTGGAATGATGCATGGAGTAAATTATTTTTAATTAAAAAACTGGACACTTTTATCTAGTTTTAGGAGCACATATTTTTTGTGAACTATTCCTGTAAAATTAAAAAGTAGTGGGTTTATTCCTGGGGACAAAACATAAGAACCCTCAAAATTTAACAGGTGGGTTCTTAGCCTGATTACCTGATTAGCTTGATTGCCTTAGACTGAACTTCTGATCTGAACTGCAGTATCTAGAAAGAAGAACATCATAGAGATTTGTAGGCGAGACCTTTTTACTGAATGACTATCTCAGATCAGGTAGGAAACCCCCCAAAACACTTTAAAATCTTATAAATGCCCTTATAGACCAGGAAAAGAAGCAGGAAAGCAAAAAAAAATAAAAAAAAATCAGCATCTATGTTGACTCCATCTTCTACATGTCTACAGATGGGTCATAATGGGCTTCCCTGTTTGCCATGGACTCTTCAATTAGTCAGACGCTCCAGCTGTTCAAATTGATCCTGTACCAGCTTTATCTCCCGAATTTATTGATAAAAAAAATCACTCTCAAAGTTCAAACTACAAAAGCTACTGTCACAAACTACGACTCCAAGCATCCTGTGCTGGGACCATGCCCACCGAAGGTGCTGGCCATTACACTCATTAAAAACTAAATATAAACTTGCATGTGCTGCTGCTCGTGGCGAAGTCTTTGCTCTCTCATTGAAGTTTTTGGATGGTTTGCATGTTTGTGATTAATAAAGACCGCGCTGTGTACCGCGCCTTCATTATAGAAGACTTCGCTGCCATCCGATCCAGCAGCATTCGCTAAGTGGACCGCTGGATTACCAGCACCACATAATTTTTTAGTGGAGCCAGAACGTATGGCATGGTTACTGGCCCTGGTGGAGGAAGCAGTTCAGGGTATGAGAGAGTTGAAATCCACCTACGGTGCCAGCCCTGTGCTTTCTGTGCCTATGACCAGCCCTGTGCTTTCTGTGCCCGTGACCAGCCTGGAGAATCCTGAGGTGGAGCCCAGCCTAGAAATGCCTGACCCAGAGCAAACACCGGAACTGGCCATGGATCGCGAGGAGGAGGGAGACTGTGCTCGCCTCGAGAGCACTGAGGGTGAGCACCGTTATTTTTCGATGAATTCTGTAATTATGGGGTCGGAGCTGGCGCTCCCACCCTTCCTGTTTTGCAGACACCAGCCACGGCGCTGTCATTAACCCTCATGCCCTCCGCTGACCCTCAGGACAACATCTGCGCGGTGGCTGAGCTACAGTTTTCCGTACTCCGCTCTGGTCAGTCGTCGACCCACCCACGCCTCAGGATTATGCTCCTCCGGCTATGCCTTGTCCCGCAATCCCACCGGCTAGGTCGGACTCCCCCATTCCTTTTGCTTCACCTTTATCCTCCATCGCTCCAGCTCCACCGCGTCCCTCCGGATCCATACCTCCGCCTCAGTCGTTGGTGAGCCCCACTCTGCTCTGGCCCACCGACGCCTCGTCCTCGACGGGGATATCTCCACTCCGGTCCTGCTCCGGGATCCTGCTCACATCGGGAGCCGTTCGTAGCAGGGGGGCTATGTCACAAACTATGACTCCCAGCATTCTGTGCTGGGACCACGCCCGCCGCAGGTGCTGGCCATTACACTCATAGTTTTTGTTTCCTTGTTTTTGACTGTTTCTCACTTTTGATTGATAGCTGCCTGCCTCTTGACCTTCGCTACGTTTATTGCACTTTTCTTGTGGATTGCCGCCTGCCCCGATCTCAGTTTGCTCTCTCATTGACCTTTTTGGATTGCCTGTGTTGTTCCTGTGTTCCGTGTTTGACCATTGCCTGCCTGACCATGTTTGTGATTAATAAAGAGCTGCGTATGGATCCTCTGTGTACCGCGCCTTCATTACAGCTATATATATTTAGTTAATTACAGATTTTTTTATAGTAGGAATTAATTGCAATTTATAAATGGTTCAAAACAGCACAACCACATTATCTGACAGCAAACATTTGTAATATATTAACAAATGCATAATGTATATAATAACCACAGGCAATTCAAACCACAATAAAACCCAAATTTCCAATTTGTTTGTTAAGAAATATTACATGAAGATTAAAAAAAAGTGAGAGAGAGATTAGCACATGCTCTATTAAGACCTTTGTAGACATTGGCAAGTAGCACCTTGTAGCAATCTCCTTCCCTTTAGGTCCACAACTATTTTCTCAGTTTTACGTCTCTGTCTGATATGATCTGCATCTCATTAGCATACATCTGAATAATGTTTTTATCTCAAACAGTTCCTTTACACACAGGTGACAAGTGATTGTAAATCAATGACACAGAGGATGCGATATACCAGAATTGGTTTGCAAACAGTAAACAGTAAATGACAGGGCTGCTCACTGTGCCGCCTGATTAATTTCACAGTATCTGTGAAATGGGACAGAGGGGCTTACTGGCATCCTTGATTAACATACAGATCCTCAAAGCTTTGATAGGAGGTTCCAACTCAGAGCTGTTATTGCATGGTCAGTTGATGAGGGATATAGGAATTGGATGACAATGTTTCTGGATCAAACTTTTGCAACATTTTTGTCAACTATAACCGTAATTGTGTTACTGACTTACTAAATGATGGATTGTGGAACACTACACCTAATTTTCCCTGACCCCAATATGTAATTAGATGATTGGAATATTTAAAAAAGATACTTATTCAGGAATAAGTTCTGTCTGAAAAAACAAGATAAGTTGCAGTCTCCAGACTCAATCTCAGAAATGATTGGCTGAAGTTAAGCCCCACCCCTAACCCTAATGTCTAATTACATAGTAAAGAATGTTGTTGCCCATTATCAGCGAGAATGTTGATCTAAAAATATGTTGTATTTAGTGAAATAACAGTAAGCATTGGTTATTGAACTTACAGTTTTGCACTGACCTAAAGACAATATCTATTAAAGGACATCATGTACTTTCCTATGAATAACCACAAGGAACTGTTTTGTTCCTGATATTTTATTTCTGTCTTTGTCATCCTAAATTTCATGCTAGAGATATAGAGTTACATGTGTTGTGATATATTTAAAACAGAAGGTGTGTAATTTAATACTGCTGTATTTTGCATGTAATGTATAGGCAATGTCCATTTCCCCTCACAGACAAACACAGTCAGATTCCCTCTGGCACAGCATTGGGTTTTGTCACACTTGTAAAGGCGTATCATTGGCTGATGCCCCTCTAGTACCTGCTCTCTCCCACACACAGGTCTGAGATCAGTGGGTTGTGAAATGAAGTTTCTGGCCAACAGACTCTGCTCAGTGAACAAAGTACAGCTAACCACTATCAAAGGTAACTGAGAAACTCCAGCCCTTGCTCTGATGCTAGAAGAGAGAAACAGAGAAACACAATATTATTATATAGTTACAGGATAAGGTTGCTTGTTAAACTATGTATTTGCGTCATATTTTGCTCACTGAGAGAACGGTGGGATCCCACACTTCTAAAGCTTGTTATTGCTAGTCTCTCCGATAATTACTTACATTACCATTAAAGGTAAAATACGTGGACAAGTGAAAATATTGTGCTAATTGATTCAATGTGTTGGTTGCATCTGTTTATCTACCTGCCAAGGTTTTGTAAATGCTGTGATTTTAATACCATTAACTTCTGGCCTGTGGTTGCGGCACACAGACGCAGTAGCTGTTTGGCGCGCTTCACCGTCAGTCATAGTTAAGCGCTGCGGCCCCGCCTCCATACGCTGAATTACTGATTCTACTACGACGAAGGTTTTGATTGTTAATATGAATTAGTTTGCGCTTAACTGAAAGATTGGTCTCTTTGGTTTATTTCAATAAAAGAAATAAGGCAAGTTTAAACATGTTTCAAATATTATAATAATTCGGGTTACATTTGAAATATATAAATATAACAAATATTTTGCGATAAATGTCTTTCAAATATTAAATATAATAGTGAGAACTGCAATTTCTACTTTTATTTTTTCAACCAATCTACTTTTTATGAACTTAAATACATATTTCTTGCGCTTTTCATCTTGTTTATCATCCTCAGCCGTCTTCACAAACAAAAATAACTGAGACGTGGCTACTGAATATTAATGTTATGCAGACGCAGCTGTGTAATGCTCCAATGGCAGACGCTTAACCTCATCCATAATAAGAAGAAAGCCTTTACCATAGTAACTGTGGTGAAGTGACAGACCGGCCACTTCACAGACCGCTGCCGCACAGGCGGACACAAGCCGTGCAGGTCCCCGCAATGCCAGTCGGATCTTAAGCCGCCCGGCTTACCCCGCGAAAAGGACAGGACACGTTACAATACCACCTTTCCCACTTTAACCACAGACTGTTGGTGTTAAACGGGCAGAAGAAAGATACATCCTGATTTTGGAGTAAGACGCGAGCCGTTCTCGCGCGCAGCGCAGCTTTAGGAGGATCGCCGTTTCCCAATAACTGCAACGTCGCGTGAAGTGTGTTTAGACGGGAAAATGTCATTGTCTGGGAAAGAAAACAGCACAGCCCCACATGCCAGTTACGTGGGACCATATCGCTTAGAAAAGACGCTGGGAAAGGGACAGACAGGTTTGTGCGTTTACGGTTTGCTTTTCCATGTTACCTCACAAAGATCGCCGAAGTTAGCCGACAATGAGTGTTGATTTTACACTGATGTGCATACAGTTTCGTACAGGTGCCATACAGTGTCATACAGTGTCGTACAGGTGCCATACAGTGTCATACAGTGTCGTACAATGTCGTACAGGTGCCATACAGTGTCGTACAGGTGTCATACAGTGTCGTACAATGTCGTACAGGTGCCATACAGTGTCGTACAGGTGTCATACAGTGTCATACAGTGTCGTACAGTGTCGTACAGTGTCGTACAGGTGCCATACAGTGTCGTACAATGTCGTACAGGTGCCATACAGTGTCGTACAATGTCGTACAGGTGCCATACAGTGTCGTACAGGTGCCATACAGTGTCATACAGTGTCGTACAGGTGCCATACAGTGTCGTACAGGAGTCATACAGTGTCGTACAGGAGTCATACAGTGTCATACAGTGTTGTACAATGTCGTACAGGTGCCATACAGTGTCGTACAGGTGCCATACAGTGTCATACAGTGTCGTACAATGTCGTACAGGTGCCATACAGTGTCGTGCAGGTGTCATACAGTGTCGTACAGGTGTCATACAGTGTCGTACAGGAGTCATACAGTGTCATACAGGTGTCGTACAGGTGTCATACAGTGTCATACAAGTGTCGTACAGGTGTCGTACAGTGTCATACAGTGTCGTACAGGTGTCATACAGTGTCATACAGTGTCGTACAGGTGTCGTACAGGTGTCACACAGTGCCGTACAGGTGTCATACAGTGTCGTACAGGTGTCATACAGTGTCATACATTGTCGTACAGGTGCCATACAGTGTCGTACAGTGTCATACAGGTGTCGTATAGGTGTCGTACAGTGTCATACAGGTGTCATACAGTGTCATACAGGTGTCGTACAAGTGTCATACAGTGTTGTACAGTGTCATACAGGTGTCATACAGTGTCGTACAGGTGTCATACAGTGTCATACAGTGTCGTACAGGTGTCATACAGTGTCATACAGCGCCATACAGTGTCGTACAGTGTCGTACAGGTGTCATACAGTGTCATACAGGTGTCATACAGTGTCGTACAGTGTCATACAGTGTCGTACAGGTGCCATACAGTGTCGTACAGTGTCATACAGTGCCATACAGTGTCATACAGGTGTCGTACAGGTGTCATACAGTGTCGTACAGTGTCATACAG
Organism: Yasuhikotakia modesta; assembly: GCA_036877545.1. NCBI lineage: Eukaryota > Metazoa > Chordata > Actinopteri > Cypriniformes > Botiidae > Yasuhikotakia > Yasuhikotakia modesta. The sequence continues at coordinate 3,768 of JBAJNP010012294.1, read as the reverse complement.
TGCCATACAGTGTCGTACAGGTGTCGTACAGGTGTCATACAGTGTCGTACAGTGTCATACAGTGTCATACAGTGTCGTACAGGTGTCTTATGTGTAGCTGATGGATCGGACAGGGATTTGTTTCTGTTGCTGTCTGTGTTTGGTAACTAACAAATTGTCCCTGTACAACCTTCATCTCGTGGGTGTTGCAGTATCGGGGGTCTAAATGGATGCTCATGAACTTGTCCAACGGAGTTTCACGTGAAGCACTGAAGCATTTGTGCAACTATTCCCCCCAATAGCATGAACTTTTTCAAGTATAGACAAAGGCAACATTTCCATGAGCATGTTAACGTACTGGTAACGCACGTGTACGATGCTATCTCCAGAAAGATTAATTAATATACTATTTATTATTAATAATAATATTAATGTATCGTATAAATTAATATTTAAATAAATATTTATATTAATATATAATATTTACAAGATCGCATAGACGCACATTTCATTTCAAATGTCTTTTATTAGTATCATATTTAAAGTGTATTTTTATATAGTAATTTACAAAAAAATTTACAAAAAAATGTATATATATTGTAAATTTGGATTGGACCATGTGCAGAGAAGATCTGGGGCAGCAGTAGGAACCACCAGATCTTTGCAAGGAGAATGTGATCTAACGCTGTTTGCTGTTTCGGACCATCTGTCATCTTCACATTATTACAATACAGGACTGGCGTGTTTTTGGGATGATTGCGTTTGTTCTTGTTCTTGATCTAATCACGTTAGATTTGAGCCAAAAGATAAACCGAATTAATTGTAAGGGTTGATCTATTATTTCTAGATTATTTAGATCTTTTATTTGGACATATAACCAAACTAATAATGTTTGTTTATTAATACTAGGCACCATAGGCACCAGTTTGTTCTTCCAATTACATAATCAGCTTGCATGCAAAACCTACGGGAGTCTGTTTGTTCCACATAGATCACACGGTAGGATGTTAACTACTGCTTTCCTTTGTGTGAGGATGTTAATACCACCTGTCTGCCTAATCAACTCAGCATGATGGTCACACTACACATAACATTATTCCATCATTCAGGAGTTCTGAACTGCATTATGTGTACGATTTCAGTGCTGCAACAATGCATTGGCAGAAAAGTTGACGAAGTTTGTTAGACACTATGTGATTAGCATCTTGATGCGAGTGTGGTTCTGTTGCTGTTGTTTATAGTATAAGCCGTGTACTTTATACTGGGCAATACCATTAGGATCTGTCACACATGCACATAAAAACACACACATATACTCCTTTACATGGACATGGCTGCTTTTTTATCTTTTAGGCAGGAAAAATAACGCCGGATAAGTTTGGCTTGCCATAGGCTTTTTAAAGTGAAAAGCAACTGTCAACAGGTTTGTGGTATAGAGTGAATCTGTCTCAATTCTTGTTGCTAGGGAGTTCCTCAGACTGTGTTAAATATCTTGGTTGAACTCAAGGAGGTCTACAATACCTGCAGAAAGCTATCTGTTAGCAATCAATGCCACACACTCCCTAAAACTGATACTGGCAAACATTTACTATAACTTAATGAAATTTGTATGTGAAATTTGATCTGATTTGTATGTTGCTTACAAAAATGATTAATTTGTTAGAATACATTGGTCTTGATTGGCCATCAATATAGAATGATGCTATTTGTCAGTAATTGGTGTTATTGTAATAATTTGTCAGTAAATGCTGGTGTTATTGTAATAAAGGAGGGGCTTTCTTTGTGTGTACAATTACAGTATATGGTGATTTTGCACATGCTATTTGCAGTCAGGTGAGTCACAAACCAGGCTGATGATACAGGGCCTCCCAAGGGCATATTAGTTAAGTGATATGCATGTATAGCAACACATACTCAGAATTTGTCCCTTGCATTTAACCCATCCAATAAGTGCACACACATTGGAATAGTAAGTAATGAGGGGCAGTTAGGAGTTAAAGTGCCTTGCTGAAGGGCACCTCAGTTGTTTCCTGCTGGCATTAGAAATAAAGACTCTAACCAGTACTGCCCCATTTTAGTTGTGTAGTTCTCTAGGCAACCCACTTTTATTCTTGCTACAATGTTGGAGATTTCTGTCCCTGATTTTAAAAGTTTCTTTTTTGTAGCATGAAGTTGGATGAAATTATTTCAGGGCAGCTTTAGAAAGCAGACAGTCAAATCATTAAGATAATTAAACATAGAAGTTTTTATAATAGAAGGTTGCAGTTTTCATTTCAAATGTGGTTTGTCAAGAGACCATTAAAGTAACTGCAACTCAAAAAAGGAAAACAAGGGACTTTAATATATTTAATGTCTTATTATTAATGTGTTCCTGATGTCAGGTGCATGTTCATCCAAAAACATTTCAGATGTTCGTTTGAAAGTCACACCTTAGATCAGTATAATAAAACCAGACAATGTAAATATTTATGTATTTAAGTATTTATGTAATTATTCATCACTTTTGTTCAGTCTGGATTGTGACATGCTAAAACGTCCTTTCACCATTTATTTGAATGGATGTCACAGTGTGTTATGTTTTATTCAGTCTGAAGTCTTGCTTGTTATCCTTGTTTCCTGCGTCAGGCTCCTGAGTCATTTATTCACTTTATGAATCATTATGCTTGGCCTCCACCCACCGAATGCTGTAAGTCGCAAGATGGGCATCTGTTAGATCTTTGAAGTTTTTATGAGGGCTTCATGAGTTTTCACAACTAAATTAATGTTCTTACTCAAAGATTTAAAACAAACTAAAGGCTTAGCTTCATAACCTAGGGATGTTGGTTACGCTCCGCATTACTGGTGTTTATTGTTATACTTTAAAGTACAGTATGGCTATGTTCTAGTTGTTGGCAGCTTTAATTTGACTGTTGGACTGTTTTTAATAGAGATCACAGGACTCAGTCAGGATATGTCAACAGATTCAGACACACTGTCTGCTGAGGCAGCACAGCACAGTGGAACACATGCACTAAACTATGGTTCAGCCCCTTTAAAGCAGTGAATCTTGTCTGACATCAGGCCCCCTGTAAACAGCCTGTCACTCACAATTTCTACCCAATAATATATTCTAGAGCTTTGAAAACTAAAAACTAATTTTAATGTTGTTTAGTCGTAATTATTTTATGGCCATCTTGAGCCCCCTCTTCCTCTGCTTGTTAGGACCACCTATTGGAGCACTGGCCCCTTGATTGAGAGCACTGGCCTAAAGTGTCCTGTTTGAGGACAAAGAAATTCTGCAATTCATCAGATGGAATTTTTCCCATTTTTGGGGGGTTTGGAATATCTATCTGCATCCTTGTAGACTTTTTCTCATTATCATGTGAGAATAGCTTCTATTCCAGTATGATAATCAACAGCACTTGAAATAATTTTACACCATGTTTAAGCTGTGCGGTCTCATCTGTTCAACTGCTAGGCTTGAGTGAACAAGCATTTATTTGTTTTGAGTCTTGGGTGTGCAAGTGTGTTTATTGTGTGTGTGTTTGTGTGTGTGTATTAATAAATCAGTGTAATAGCTGGAGCTGTCAGCTTGGTAAGGGAGTTGTTCTGTACTTCACAATTATGAATGACACAAAAGTTGTTCAATATAGAATACTATCATACAGTTTTCTGCATAATGTTCATTGTTTTATTAAATAGTATGTTTATACAGGGAGTGCAGAATTATTAGGCAAATGAGTATTTTGACCACATCATCCTCTTTATGCATGTTGTCTTACTCCAAGCTGTGTAGGCTCGAAAACCTAC
>JBAJNP010012293.1:0-13595 GCA_036877545.1 Yasuhikotakia modesta | reverse complement strand
GCGACCTGAAGTCCCGCCTCCTGCAGACGATCTTACATACAAAAAACTTAGTATGTTTTATATATAAAATGTACTGTTTGTATAATATGTATATATAAAAGGATATATAATGTATTTCATGTATGTTATACATTATACTTTATTTATAAAGGTTATTGTTCTGTGTTTTACTGGCTGGTGAAATAACTGTGTACCATGTGTGAGAATTTGACTGCAGAATTTTGAACACAATTCTCTTCCTGCGTTCAGAAGTTCCTCATTAATGTGAGACACCATCAACATGTGCAGATAGAAGCAGAACAACCAAATAGAAACTGTTCTCCTGGAAAATAACAGTAAAAGACTTTCTATTTTACAAGCAGTTCAAAGAGAAGTTACAGTAACTCAGTTATAGTAACTCACTGTCATTGTTTTCACATCTAGATGATCATGGTGTTGAACAGCTGCACATAACTGCATGTTTGAATTTGCAATTAAACATATATTTTGCAGTACTTTATACTGTCATATATGTGTGTGTGCTTGTACTCTTCATTTTTAAAGGCAAAACCGTTCACACCTTTGTATGTGTTGTGAAAATGTAAACAGTAGAGACACATTATTATTGAATACATGATGTTCAGGTCAGACGAGTTTTGGTATGATAATGATATTTCCTTTAGTTTACAGTACATACTACATGTGTGAGGTCAGTATGAACTAAATGCTTGAAAATAATCTGATAAGATCTTTGTGTGAACTTTCAATGGCTCAGTAATGTGAAAACTGTGAGAAATGTGAAATATGTTTGTACATTCTCACAGTCAGACTGTGCAAATGTTCTATACATTTGTTGAAAGAGTCCCTGAAGTAAATTATGTGACAACTACCCCAAAATAAAAAAATGTGTAACCTTACCTGTAACTGGTTAAATAACAAAACCCAGACAGGATTTTTTTTGGCTAAGATTTGTTGCTGGAGGAGAGCGATCTCATGTTTTCTGCGGAGCGTGCGGCTAGAGAGAAAATAAAAGCTGCTATTGTCTGTATCTTTATTTCTCACTTGAGTTTTGTTGAGCTGGTCAAACAAGTGAGAGATTTTCTCTTCAGTTCACCAGTTTACTTCTCTCTCTGATTCTTCAGATGCAAAGAGCTGAAATCCATTTCCAAAACATTACCAAAATGTCCCCCATATGAAGAGATATATATAACAATACAGCATGAATCAAATATATAACATATATACTATATATAATCACAGCAGTGAATGTGGCATTGCTATTACTGTGTTAGAGAATTACAATACAGAACACAGACTTGTATGAGGGCTCACATCACATCTTAATGTGGATAGGTGGGCTGATGGCTTAAAATACCATCACTACATGCAACACATGCCCCAAAATCACTGCCAGTTTACTTCCACGCTTAAAATAAAAAAATAAAAAATCTGAATCGATTTTAATTGCTGACTGTTGAAATGTTTTTCTCACATGGCTGTAAAGCTCATGAAACCCTCATCTTTAGAAGCAGCTGTTGAGTGATGGGGTGTACAAATATTAGTTTAAACTAATTATGGATCTTTCCAAGAATGTTGTATCAAATATAAGTGATTGGTCAGTGCCTTGCAGGAAGGTATTTGATACAAACACGATGTTATTATCCCATCGACTCATATTCACTCTCCTCTTGTCGACTGAATTGAACACTGTCATTCTGGAACATGAAATTCAGAAATACACTCAGGCACAAACAACAGAAGCTCAACAGACATTAATGACGCAGAGGGGAAGAATGAATGAGAGTCAAACCCATATTAAGGTCAACAGTCTCTTTTTACTTTTGTTATGCCTCTGCTTTCACATCTAAATGGCTTCATTGGCAAACAGTGTCAAAGCATTAGAAATATTATCTGCACATACTGTACATTCATGTTTTGCTGTTTTAAATCCACATTAATTTATACCACAATCTGCAAAGTTTATATAACTGTATGAAAGTGAAGGTGCACATTTATATTTACTTATTCATATTAAATGGTCCTTAATTATTGTGTTATGTCACAAACATAGTTTCTTAAGTATAAATATGTAGTTTCTTAATATAGACTCATGAATGACCATTTAAAAATAATGTGCATTTTAAAATGTTCTTAAATTAATTTAAAACATTAAAATAAATTAAATTACTTAAAAAATTTTAATAATAAACATCATCATTCGTTACACAAATTTTTCTCAAGCATTCATGTCTGTTGCACAATGTGGTTTTTGTTTCCGTGACAACAGCAGATGGATAAGAGTAGATGTATAACAAACTGAGGCCACGAGTCGTCTGACTGTATGACAGCTGGAGACTGTGTGTTTTTCACACTAGCTCATCTTTATTTCTGCAGCCCAGCCCCAAAGGTGACACAGATATCTCCACACATTTCATTTTGTGCTTCCCACAGCCCTCAGAAACATGACAGAGTTATTCTGTTCTGAAAGAATCTAACATGTACGTTTTACAGCTGCTTTGGGGAGTTTCACACAGAATGAATGTGTATGAGCTGTAAGTTACTTTATATGCACATGTGAAAGTGTCAGACAATGATGGTGTGGACATCATCTCCTGTGGTCACTTTGTCATGTAGAAATATTACCTCACTTCATTTAGTCTCTCATGAAAATTCTTTCAGGTTTGAGACCACATGAGTAAGAGTAAGTCTGACATTTTTGGGTGATCTGTCACTTTAATACTGCGTGTGTGTTTGGTCCTCAGGCACAGGCGACTGATAGGAAGGGAATAGCTTTAGTTTTTAATAGCTTTGTGTTTGTGATTGTGGTAAGATGGGTGTATGTGGAAGGGGCTGTGAGCCACAGGGGCTAAAGCATTGTTAACCAAACAATACAGCTGCTTCTTCCATTAACACCCCTGTGTTTACAGATGCTGACAACAGTTCCTTCCCAACAGCACAAGCAGACAATTTAGACTTACCTCTAAACTTTCATTGAAGGTCTTGAAATCCATTTGCTGGAATCTGAACAATAAACTCTGTAAAAGTCATTTGATGCAGTCATGCAGACAGGATAAACTGGCATACAGAAAACACTCATAACACCATCCTACATCAATAACAGATGATCCTCTCATTTGAACCATTTAATGAATGAATGAATGTAATGAAGTTAGCCAGTAGAATGAATAATTGATAAGTTGTTGGATTTATGTCAGCCTTGGGGAATTAATAACAGATAAAAGCCATCGGGAGGAGAATCAGATTGAGGGAGTAGCTTTGAGACTTTTCTTCACATTTACATTCATTCACTTGCAATACCTTTAACACACCTTTGATCTTAGTTTCATAGGAATTTAATGCTACAGTTAGTACATCTTTAAAGATGAAGTGTGTCATTTCTGTAAAGTAAAATACTTTCTCACATCTGTACAGTAAGCCAGTCATAAATTCTTTCCACACAGACTGAACATTAAAGGCATGTGACACTGTCCACACACATTACATACAATATATATCTACACATATATAAACATATATACACATATAAAAATATACACACACATATAAACATATATCTACACATATAAAAATATACACACACATATAAACATATATCTACACCTATATAAATATATCTACACATATTTAAACATATATACACATATAAATATATATGCACATATAAATATATATACATATATGAATATATATTGCTGAAAGTGCTGCAGAGAACCCTTTAAAAGAATAAATTTGTATTTTGCCTTCAGTGTTTTATTGAGCTCTGAATGCAAAGATTGTTTAACACAACCACACATGGCAGCCATATTTCTTAAAAATCCACACAGAAAAATAAAATTTTTGTTTTACATTTTTATGATAATTAACCATATTTTTCCACATTATTTATTGTGTGTGGATGTATTTTATGCAAACATCTTTTAATGAATAACTTTGAATTGAAATATAAATATTACATATATGTGTGTGTGTTGCATGTAGCGTCATCATATGCATACATACATATGATGATGTAGGAGTGTTAGTCCTGTAAGTAGTGTTGTGTTAGCATTGTGTTAGCATGTTACATGAGTGTGCAGCTCTGTGGCTTGATCCACACACACTCGTGCCCCAGGGCTGTTTGATTGACAGGTTGGGGTTCTGAGGTGGGATTGGGTTGAGCCAGGGGTGTGTTAGTCAGGGAGGGGGGATCGGTTCATTAACCCAAGTGTTTACACAAGCAGAGCCAAAGCAACGAGACCTTCTGCCTCCCGCAGGATTCTCTGTTTGATTCCTGACATCTCCTCCATAGTCTCAATGTCAAGTAACATTTGCAGTAATAATGTCATTCTGAGGTCATTCTGAAGATGTAACAGATGGGTAAACTGTGGTTCTTATAATACTGTACAGCCTTTACAAAGCAGTAGCAAAAATACCACTGTGGTATACTGTGGTTTTTGAACAAAATTAATTAGCATGTAAATATTGTGGCATGTAAATTTCAGTACAATGGTTTAACCACCTGAGAGCATCACTTTACACCACAATATTTTCCCCAAAAAACACATCACACATATGATACAGCAATAACAGCAATTTCTATTTATAAGAAGCTCAAGAAGTGTGTGTAAGTTTGTGTGTGTGTGTGTGTGTGTGTGACAACTTAGAAGCCTTAGAAACAACAATGAGAGTTACTTGAGAGTGTGTTTACTCTCTGTTTCTGAGGGGCTGCCGTCATCTCTGGAGTGGCTTATTTGTTTAGTCACTGCAGGGCTGTTGATTTCCTGCTGCACTGAAGTGGAAGAGTAAATTAGACTGAGAGGTGTGTGTGAACACTGGGTGTGGACAGGCGGTGTTGGACGGCTTAGGGTGAGCTAATGGGCCCATTTGCCATCTCTTTGGCAGGAGCTCATGCACACTGTCAGTGCTCATTGAGACGCATGCATTGCATTGCGTTGCACCAATGCATAATGGTACTAAATGCGTCATCAGAGCGTTCTCTGTGTTACAGTGGGTATGTGCTGTTCTAAACTGCATTTCATTTGAACATATTAGTTGTATGCTTTAACATTTAAATTTGCATGCATTGAATTTCCAATGCAATGGTTTTATTTAGTCTTATTTCACACCTTCACAATGTACCAGATTGTAAAAATACTTACTAAAGATCCCATCTAATTCCCAATAGTCAGACACCTACAGCCTCACCAAACCTCAGAGATGCCTGAACATCCCCTCCACGGAAGAGGGGAGGCCAAGACAAAAACTGTTAAAGGACATCTGGAGTTGATTTGGGGCCAGCGCTGCACACGGACCCAGGTGGGCCGTGCTTGTTTTGACTGGAATATCAGGGGAAGTTGACTTGTTTGTTTTTGAATAGCAAATGGGGTCATTAATACAAGATCGTGAGGCAGGGAGGCGTACTGCCAGCGCACTGAATGTAGGAGTTTACAGGAGGTGATCATCAGCAACTCTCCCCTCAGAAAACCCACAAATGAAAACTAAAACCGCAGGAACTGAGTGAACACACGTCACAGACTTTATGGATGATGGTCTGCTGGCAAACAGTGTTTGTGCCATTAACGTTCTGTTAGATGAACTTCAGATAACAGAAAACCTCAAGAGAACATCCAAACTGCTTACTGTTCCTGTGCACCATTCATCACTGCATTTTAGAAAAGAGTTTCTGAATTCTTTGTTCCTTTAAATAATTAAAATATAATATTACCAACATGTTCTTAATTTCTGTAGAATGTTAGGAGTCGTGCTTTTAAAAAGTTTCATAAAGTTATCAAGTGGAAAACATTCCTTGTTTCATGAGGTGGTACAATCCTCATGATCTGACATCATCAGTCTGCAAAAAAACACAAATGGAGTTTTCTGAAGAGAGAGAACATCTGCAGAAAGAGAGAGAGATGGATGGCAGGCCATCAAATCTTTTACAAACAGTAATTTTGCATGCTGTCTTCTCGTTCCACAAACCTCTTCGTTGTTGCACTATGACATCATTCTGCAGAAGATGATTCTGCTGATTGGAGTGAACTGGATGGTTTAGAGAAGCACTCTATGGTGGGTCTGAGGATGGAATGAACATCAGCCACTGTTTTTTTCCTGCAGCAGGACACACAGAGAATGCTGATGGTAATTGGTTGAGACAGATGTTTGGTTCAGTGAGGTGTTGGGCTGTGTTGTGTGCTAGCTTCAGTCATGTGTTTGGCTGTGATGTGTCCTTGTGTTTGCCTGGAGTTTTTAGTGCAGCAGATAAAGTCTGTGTGCAGACCACAAGGAGGAGAAAGAGAAGATACAGCTTCAGGAGAAGATACAGCTGGTGAGGTGAGAAAGACAAGATAGAAACACACACCATCTCTCACCTTCATTCACTCAAAGCATGTTAGATGGAGTTTCACTCGTCTGCAGATGTTTTGGCAGTTTGACTAAAAAACAACAGAAAAATTCTGTAGTACAATGACACTTTTAATGATTAATGCATTGGACAATTGACAACATACCTATATATATATATATGTTAAATAAAAAGGAAAATGTTGTATTAGGGTTGAATTAAGAGAAATCACCAAACATTTTGTGTACATATATAAAGAGTCTGTGCTCTCTGTCGCTCTCCCAGTTATAATTCTTCTGTTGCTGAGAATCTTTCTCATGTAAGCTACTCAGCACAGCTCAGCACATTTGTTGCTAGCTTTTAAAAATATTTGCTCATACACTTCCTCTTCCCAATGGGTGCCTGACTCGCGATCCCTCTGACCGTTTGTTAGATCATTTGTCAAAACCCAAAGCCTTTTACTTCAGATCTCTTGCGTCTGACTCCGCCTCCTTTTCCTAGCTTCTGCTGTGAGCTGTTAAAGAATTTACAGCTGATTAGACTCAGAGAGTAAATCATATTTTTATTATATATAATCTTTTTTTATTTTACAGCTCATTAGAGTAAAAATTGGAGGAAGTATTTCTCTAGGTTTTTGATAAGAAGAATGTTAGTACAGTGTTCTTGTATCTGAGTGAGTGTGTGTTCTGTGTGAATCAAACGCAATCGTTTTTCAGCCTTCAGTGTAAATGGCATCTGTGTCTATCCCTGGAAAACTGATCAGTGATTTTGATTTACTGTGATGTGTTCGGTGAGAGGCTCATCTGTGCAGGACCAGCTGACTGCATCTTACGTTCACTTCAAAGTTTCAGCTGTGGGAACCTAACAGTCATTCTTCTTTCATCCGTGTGACAACATAAATGTGGCAGCTTTCAGAGCAAACAGGATATTAGCAGCAGCAACAACAATAAAAGGTGGGACTTGATTTTCTGGATCAGAAAAGAATTGGATTGTGTGTTCCACAGGAAAAATGGGCTTATGAGTTTCCAGTCCCTGCTGGTTGATGTTTTAACTACACCGCCTGCTTGAGTGAAACTGTCCATTGACAAACATGTGAAAGCAGCCAAGAACTCAGATAAAAGAAGCAGTTTATTTCTATTTGTTCTTTACAATAACATGCACTGTTGAATCACAATCAATAAGGGCCAGATTGGCCATTAAGAAAGTCTAGTGGGTCACCTTTAATTTTCTGTTGAACTCCATTTGAACAATTGCTTTATAGATAAATGACTTTAGAGTTTCAGTGCTGAGAGTGAGACAGTTTTCATCAGAGGTATAAAGACAGAAAGAAAACACTTAAGGATTCAAAGATCTGCATCAGTGTGTTGAAAGACACTTCAGTATTTGTAAGAGTGTTTAGAGCACTCCTTGATCTAATGAAAATCCATACTGCAAAACATTAAGCCATGAGAGAGGCACATGTAATCTAATAAGATGCATAACACAATTTTTGAATTACTGGTAGATACATAATGGAAAAAACGATATGGTCTTATGGGATCACGTCAAGAAATAACTTGAGAAAAGCATCATTATCATAGTTCATCTTTGGACAATCGGTCATGAATGTTGGCTGATGTGTAATAACGATATAAGATCATACTGTAATAAATGATAAAGGTGAGTTATCGATCTGAAGGCACTGCAAGCAGAAACACAAGACGTGTCCGGTCACTTACGGTAACGACTGGCGTTCATCAACACGACACGTCTCTGCGTCTGCCAGCCCCGCAACGACACGACACGTCTCTGCGTCTGCCAGCCCCGCAACGACACGACACGTCTCTGCGTCTGCCAGCCCCGCAACGACACGACACGTCTCTGCGTCTGCCAGCCCCGCAACGACACGACACGTGTGACGCGCGCGTCGCGGTAGCGCCACCTGCCGCTCGCTGAGCAGATGCAGTTCCTCACGCGCCCTGCAGGCGGCGGCACCGGAAACATCAGACCCGCCTTCAGCCGCTCTTTACTGGCGCTCGTCTGCTGTTGTTCACCTTTAGCTTCTGTCGCGTTTCTCTCCGTTATTAAACGATCTCATCTGGTTGTCATCATGGGATGCGACGGAGGAACTATTCCTAAAAGACACGAGTTGGTCAAAGGACCGAAGAAGGTGGAGAAGGTAGAGAGAGATGGCGACGGATGTGACTGTTTGTGATTTAAATCGCGATACTTCTTACACTCAGAACTAATAACGAGCCTCAGTCTTCAACCCAATAACACGCACGATACTTTAATATACGTGTGATTCTGGTTCGGCTGTGTAGAGATGCCATCACGCCACTTTAAATACGCCGTGAAACACGGTAGCGTTATGGTGCTACAGCTTCTGCTAAATGAACATGTAAATAAAGAATAAACGTACACTAGTTATAGTTTAATGGAGGACATCTGCTGTTTTACAGGTTGATAAAAATGCCGAACTGGCTGCCAAATGGACGTACTGTGCTCTGAGTCAGGAGAGGCTAAAACGACCCATCGTGTCGTGTGAGCTGGGCAGGTACACGCGCTTTATTTCGCCATGTTTCTGACTGCAGGTGATGTAGTAAAGGTGCAGTCAGTCTGTTTCCCTCAGCTCTGGTTTGGGTTGTTTGTCCATAGGCTGTATAATAAAGCCGCGATCATCGAGTATCTGCTGGACAAGTCGGCGGAGAGACCGAACACCGAGGTCGTGTCACACATCCGCGGCATTAAGGTGAAACACACGTCAGTGTTCCTGTGGTTCCGTCTGAAAAACCCACCGAAACTTCTGTCACAGCACTTACTAAGTTTGGGTTAAGGCATGAAGAAGATGTTTGGTTACTTTACACTTATGTTTGGTACAGCATTGCTTTAGCTAGTAGGGCGTTACGTCAGCAGCGCAAAGGTTGTGGGTTTCTTTCTCAGACGCCGCACATACTGATGAGTGTGTGTGTGTGTGTGTGTGTGTGTGTGTGTGTGTGTGTGTGTGTGTGTGTGTGTCAGGATGTGAAGGAGCTAAACCTCACTGATAATCCTGCATGGGAGGGGGAGATGCGGAACATTAAGGGTGACTGTTATGAAGACATGCACTGTGCCATGTTCATCTGCCCTGTCGTGGGTCTGGAGATGAACGGAAAGCACAAGTAAGCAGCTCACGTTCTGTCAGAAACACAGCAGATGTCTGCAGAGAAGTGCAGACACCTTATTTTCCACACTCCAGAATTCCTGTGCAGTTATTACAAGTGTAACAACGCAGAATTTGCTCTTCCTCAGTTTCATCTCTGCACTGTCCCTCACACATCATCAGTTTCATCTTCTACACTCTAGCACAGAGCACAAAACATTTCTGCTTCTGAATATATTAATATTTGCATGCTGTAGGTGTGAAATGATTCTATATTGAGTTAGTTAATATAATTGAAGTATAAAGCGTTCTCATCTGCTGCTGTGCTGTGTGTTGGGTAGGTTTTATTACCTGCAGACGTGCGGGTGTGTTTTCTCTGAGCGAGCGCTTCGAGAGGTTAAGACTGAGATCTGTCACAAGGTGAGTTTCTTCTTGTTTGTGTTTGGTTTGGATGCATTATTATTGCTTATTATTATATTATTAACTGATCTTCTACAGTACAAGTGTGTGTCATGACCTTTTGTTTTGCTCATCATTGCTCCATCATGTGTGCTTGTCAGTTTCCATGAATGATTTGTTTGTGCTGATTTTAAATGTTAATAAGTGTGAATTGGTGAGGATAAATCTTGTGTTTGTATGTGGTTGAGACTGGTCTGTGGCCAGCAGTGTGCTCTCAGATAAATCTAATAATGTTAGTTTTAACCTTGTTTTTTGCTCATGCAGAGTTTGTCTCTGCGGTGTTTGTAGTTTAACTGGTTAAGCAAAAACAGGGCTTTGGTTAAAGGCACCACAAATGGAGGTGTGCACCTGTGTGAACACTGTAGATTGTTCTGGATAAAAGCGTGTGTTAAATGCATCAGTGTGGATGTAAATGGTGTGCTGTGGTTTTCGGGCATGTCTGTGTGCTGAGTTGAGCTGAACTTGTGAACAACATATGGTTTTAATGCTTCAGACACTTCTGTAGAGTAAGAGGTTTGAACCTGTTAAAGTTCACGTGTATCAACCACAAATGTTCTTGAGTGTTGTTTTGTTCAGAAATCGCTGCAGGTAGGTTTTTTCATCGCAAACATATGTTATGCTTAGTGGCTAAAGTGAAGTTGTTACTTTATTAAAAAGTATTATGCCTTGATTTATATACTGTAATAATTATGTAACACATGCAACACCGCATCTCTCATCGGCTGAACTTAATGTTCTCTGCTGGTTCTTCATGTTCTTGTGATGTTTGTTCCAGTGTGGTGATCCTTTCCAAGAAAAGGACCTTGTGGTTCTGAATGGATCTAAAGAGGAAGTAGAGAAGCTGCAGAGAGGAATGGAGGACAAAAGATTAAAGGCTAAAACAGAGAAGGTACCAGGAAATGAACACACTCTGTGAAGAGAGTAAAAACATGCTATCACTTAGCTTTGCCTCAGCTCTGTCGTACTCTTGTTGTTAATGACACTGCCGTTAGATGTATCTCATATTTCTCTCCTCAGAAATCAAAGAAAAGCAAAGATACTAAAGTGTCCAAACCACAGGATTCAACAGGTGCAGTACAGCACAACATCATCTCATCATCAGTTAATCCTGTTACTGTCAGCTTTACTCTTGAGAGGGAAACTGCCATGACATTAATAACATCCTCACAACACATTAACTCACGTTTCTCTCCTTTATTCAGAAAACGTCTGTCTGTATGCTAACTAACGTTGGTGGTAAAAAAACAAAAGTTTAGTGGTCATGTACATGTGTCAGTGTAAAAATGTGTCAGTGTAAAAATGATCCTGTAAATGTTGTTGTGATCACTGTGGTCTCGTGCTCTGTTATGGTAAGTCTTGTTCTGGGTGCGAGTTGTTTAAGACGGACATCATTTCTGACATACACTGACTATATAAGGTAACGTGTTTGTACGGTCAGCTGATTGTTATGTAGTGACAGTCAATTAAACCAAAATATCTGAGATTATTTATGGTATTAAAAAGTGCATCTTATGTAGATATTCTAGCAGTTGTTTGGTATTGACAGTTATCATGTGTTGTGTGGAATGGTTAAACTGGTAACCAGTCATCTTTCACCCTCTGTATTGTGTAGTAAAGCTTTTGTTTTCTGTTGGCAGGAAGTGGGAATGAAAGTGCAGTTAAGACATCGAGTGAAAATCACGAGCAGTCAGGTACAGCTGTATATGCACTTCATTTATGTTGCTGTACTAAGGCAATAGATCCATTCTGGTTTTTGGGATAAGAGGTTTTAATGAAAATGATAAAGTATTTGAAGGGCAGCTTTAGAGATGATACGAAATGAAGCCAATGAAAGTAAAGAGTCTGTAGTGTTGTACTTCACATTTAATACGACTCAATACACTGTAAGTACATTTAGACAGCAGCATAACACTGTTTTTAAGTACCTACTGTTTTATCTTCTATTTAGAAAGCAGAAACAATACAGAATCCTGTTCAGTATCTGTTAGTATTAAATTCTAAACTGAAGAGACAGTAGGTGGCACTGGAGAGTGTTGTTACACTGTCACTGTTATGCAAAGGGTATACGCTGCATAAGCCACACAGTCTAACATCCATAACTGCTTTAAATCACAGTCATCCAAACGTAAACATTAGGAATATTCTGCCGGGAGAGTCATTTAAAAAGACAGCAAACGTGTTTTAAACGCTGTCCTCGCTGTGGCCAGTGCAGCCCATGAAGGACATGAAAACTTAGCTGTGATGGCACAACTGCAGCCTTTCAAAGTGTGAAAACTGAAGATGTGTGTGATGTTGTTTTCTCTGCTCAGCTGCAGGGCCCTCTGGATCTGGTGAGAGCTCAAAGGCAATGAAGACCCCTGCGGGGCCCCTCACAGGCAGCAAGAGATCCATCCAGGACATGCAGGATAAATCTGAGACCTACAAATCCATCTTCACTTCCCACAGCTCTGCCAAACGCACTAAAGATCAGATCTCTAACTGGGTCACACACACGCCCTATCACTTCTGAGTGCATCCTCCTCTGTGGAGTGAGAGCGCCCCTGCTGGCCCGGCATGGACGAGCGTYTCGTGACATACAGTATATGGTGAATTGACCATTGATTTTTTTTTATTTTTATTTTAACTTTAACCCTGATAAGATTTTGTTTATTATTACAGTAAGTAACAAAACGTCACTGATAGATGCTTGCTACACCATTCACTGTTAGTGTAAATGATTTTCTGTTCCTTTCTTCCATTATTATACAATATTTTTTAAGTATATTGTCTTTTCATAGAGACGGGCTTGGCAACAGTGTGTTTCAAACATAATGTGATTTAAGTGTTTTTCATGGGTAAAGTTCTGCAGCGTTTCTCTGTCTGATGTGATCTGATGTGACCACACGGTGGCAGTACAGATCCACACTTCAGCGCTGCGGCTTTATGGTTCGAGCTTTTGTAGTTTTTCTCTTTTGCTGGTATTTTCTTCATTGTATCTATGACAGGTTGATAAATAAAATCTAAGCTCTGAATCTTAATTTCTGTGCGTGAGATGTCAGATGTCATTGAAGCTGAATGCAGCACCCGCGTTACTGCGTGTATCAGACGGTGTGTTGCGCTGTTTTAGCCACTCGGTTTATACCCAATGATTTTATATCGAAGTGACTGCAGGAAGTTAGTTTGCAGGTAAGACAAAGATCTTTAATTTTTTTCCCTTATAATTAAAAAATTGCAAAAGTATAAAATGCAAATCGCCACTAACGCCTTTATTTATTTTTTGTTCCCATAGGCATTTCATTTAAATTTAGATGCAGTGTTGCCACGGTATAAAATAATGCAGGTACCGGGTAATTATAAACTTTATACTGACTCTAAACTCTTGGAATGTCTGTATGTTTATTTATCTATCTCTGTTTGTGGGATCCCTGTAGATTATGTTGAATTTTAATCGTGTCGTTGTGTAACACGGTTGCTTCAGATCTGATGTTTCGACTAATCATCTTGATCGATAGGAATGCTGCGCGCCCCCTCAGGTGGTTCAGGTGTGAGCGCATGCGCACTGCCAGCCGTTCTCGTCCAGGTGTGTGCAGCGACACGGTGCGCCTGTGATGCGCGCATTCGCTGCCTCGCGGTGGGGAGTGAAGATCTACCGAAGCAGATGTCGATGCTGGAGAGGCTAGACTGGCGGGTAGGTTGTTTACTTCAATTCACTCCTTA
>JBAJNP010012292.1:0-13601 GCA_036877545.1 Yasuhikotakia modesta | reverse complement strand
CAGGCCGGCTCGCCCTGCAACGATTTCAGAGGCTACTGCGACGTCTTCATGAAGTGTCGCCTGGTGGACGCTGACGGTCCTCTGGCTCGACTCAAGAAGGCCATCTTCAACCCGGAGCTGTACGAGAACATTGCAGAGTGGATCGTGGTAAGTGTCTGTGTCAACATGGACGTGTGGATTGATGGTGCTGCTCAGATCTGGATGTGTGCCTATGTAAGTGTGTGTTTTCTGTGCACAGGCTCATTGGTGGGCGGTCTTACTGATGGGTGTGGCTCTGATCATGCTCATGGCTGGATTTATTAAAATCTGCAGCGTTCACACACCAAGCAGTAACCCTAAACTGCCCCCTCCAAAACCCCTGCCAGGTAAGTTAAACTATTACCCTATTACTTAAGTAATAATGGAAGTGTCCTAACATCTTTCTTGTGTCTCTCTCAGGTACACTGAAGAGACGACGAGCTCAACATGCCAACCAACAGCAACATCATCAACATCACAACCAGAACCAACATCCACACGCTCACGGTCATCAGAACCAGCGCCAGGCTCCACGTCAGGCCCAGCGTCAGGCCCAGCCTCAGCGCCACAGACAGCCCAGAGAGAACTACCTGATGGGCCAGATGAGACGCTAACATCGAGTACTGAACCTCCTGGTACTGCAGTCACCCGAAGCCTCTGGTCCATGTCACCACTGGAGAATCAATCACCTCATCAATCTTCTGCAACTGTGTGCCAAGACTCAGAGCCCAGTGGCAAGACTGGGTCTCAACTCAACCACAACATTCTTTTATTTTGTTCTTGTAGGTTCTTGACCTGCAGAACCTTCCTCAGGTTTACAGTTGTAGAATTTTTGTAGTTTTAGATTCTTACAGTCTGTCAGCGGACCAGTGGGCTTTACTCCAAAGAATCAATCTGGGTTGGCCCACACCGTCTGAAACCACACCACCAGTCCACCTGTAGGACCCCTTCTAATCTCAACACTACATTTTTAACAGTAAACATTGTCTTTAATTATGAGTCAAGAACTAAACTGGAGCAGTTTACTAGAGTCACGATGCTTCCACCCCTCAGAAACTTCTCAGACTGAAGACCCTGATCCAGCCATCTGGAGATTCTTCTCAGACTGAAGACCATCTGGAGTAAACATGAACCTCACCATTTAGATATTTCCCCAGACTGCTTTGGGAGAGTTGTTTTTTTTGTCTTTTTTCATTTGGTTTCACACCCCTCCTCGCAGAGTTACTTGTGTGCCGAGGTTTACTGGGGTATTTGTAGATGGAACGTCGTCTGTAGTTTTTCAGAGTTCTTTAGCTCTTTTCTTTTTAAAACTCTTTAGATCCATGAAGAGTCTTGCTTTAATATGGATGTTCAATGAAAACGTGCAGCGTTTGGACCGGATGTTGCCACATTATCGGAAAGGGAATTTTATTTTATAAGACCAGAAATGTTAATTCTTCCCTTTTCCAGAAGCTGACACATCTGTACAGATTCAAAGCTGTATAGAGAAATGATATTAGTTGTATTATATGTGAGAACAAAATATTTCTTCTACTGTCGATAAGAGATTTTACTGTTGCAGTTTTGTTGAAAACACTCAGGACTCAAACACAGATGAAGGCGATCGAGAAGAAGTGCACAGTTTGTGAGCTGTTTTCATCTGTTTACATCATCACTTCATTTCCTGCAAATATTTGCTGATCTATTTTTTTTGTATATATTTTCTAAACTCACAGCTTGGTGAGGAAGCAGCAGATCATCAGGAACCCAATTCCTGTTTGGAATGGTCCAGCACTCATTTCCTGTCCCTCACACTCACCACACTTCCCGTAAACTTCCTAAATATGGAACTGGCATGCCACACACACAGAAAACAAAGTCTTGCTTTATCTGTGTGTTTATAAATATACTGCGGACAGCATGAATAGCTAAGGTGCCTGTATCTAAACAGGTTTTTGTAGTCAGATAACAACTGGATTCCAGTTGTCTTTATCCCCCAAACCTCTAATTTGATGTCAGTACAACGACTAAGATAAAGTGTTTTTGTTGGTACCGTCATCAACAGGTTCCTGCTACTGATGTCTTCATTGGCTGTTTAAATGTGTTACTAATTTTGCAAAGGTGTTCCTGTAAGAATGTAAGAATTGTTTTTTCCACACACTACACACTAGTTTTGCAAGACTTCGATTAGCATTAGCGTCTTCATCATAATCTGTGATGACGGTATGTTTTCAGTCTTGTTTCTCAGTCTAATGAGAAACCAATCCAAACCTCATGATGAAGACTAAAGCTAACTCTGGGAAGGAACAGGACTGAAAACCTCCAGACCAGGCAACACATTTCATTTGACTGTAGTGCCAGTGAGGCTGTGATGACGTTTCTGGAAAGTGTATTTTGTGTTTCATTAACTAACCATACAACAGATGAATGTGATAGAGGTCAGTAATGATTGTGTTCAGGGTTTTGTGAAGTGATTGTTGTCTGTGTTTCTGGTCCTAACCAACCGATTCTGACACCATGGAATGAAATGAAACATTTATTTTGAATCATTTTACATTAACAGTTCAAAGAGGTATGTTTGATTTCTGCCTGTCCACAGACTGTCCACTTGTAAACTTTGTACAGTACCTGGCGAATTTGTTATATTTGAAGATAAATTTTGATACTTTGTTTGCCTCTTGAAAAGAGTTTGTGAAATCCGAACACAATACATGAAGAGTGAGAGACGCGTGCTTAAATTGTCAGAATGAACTTTGTGCACTAGGTTTTTATTTCCTATACTGCCATCAATGTGAAATGTTTTTTTCTGGACTAAATAAAGACTGGATATTTGCCTGTATTTAACTTTAATTTTCTCATAGTCTTGATGAAACATCATAGAGGAACAAGCACTGAAACGTTAAAATGTTGTAGGTGAACATGGCTGATCACGTCATGTTTAATAAAAAACAAATGAAAAACAAAAAAGATTAATACTGCTGTCTGTAAATGTTCACTGTGTTTTATACAGTAACTACATTTTTGTTCACTTTGTTGAACATTTTTACGTAACATTTCAAAACGTATTGTGCAAAAAGATGTAATTTTTTTTGGAGTACCTGAAATGCATTAATTAAAAGACTCTGTTAATTCGCTGGTGTCTGAAAAATGATTTATTCTGGTCCCAATTCATCAATACTTCCTAATTCTCTGGAGTCTGTCAGATGATTTGCGAGTGACATGTGATCCTGTTTTTTTCAGTTCTTTCAAATTCTCAGATTTTTTACTCCGTTCTCATTCTTAGGTTCTTGTGTCCCAGCTGCTGTGCTCTTTTGTGGAATGTTTGAGTTCTCAGTGCATGAGCAACATTTTCTCTTACTATATCACAGGGTAGGAACTTGGTCTCCTGCAATGGCTTCAGGTTGGCCACTTCACCAGACAGACCACAAAACCACGTCCTGAAAAGAGAGATAAAGTTAGATGCACCTTATAGGAGATTATTGTGCCCCTTTTAGGCCACAAAAAGGGTAGTTGTGGTCTAATGGTTAGAGAGTCAAACTTGCAGGTATGATTCCCTTTGCCAACAGAAAACGACTGAGGTGCCCTTCAGCTAAACATCTTTCTGGGCGCTGAGTGTGTGTGTGTATTCACTACTTCGCCGGTGTGAGTTAAATGCAGAGATCATATTTTAAGTATAGGTTACTATACTTTGATAAATGGTTCACTTTAACTGTATTCATTCAATCTACTTCAGATTAAAGCTGAACACTAGGGGCAGTATTTCGTTATTCAGAAATGGAAGCTATATTGTTGGACACCATTACATTCTTTAATAATCTCCATTGCTTAAGTATGTTTAAAAAAAAACTGCAGTTGTACTGTACTTAATACAGCAAACCCCATTTAATCTTCAGAATCTTTCAGAATATTTGACAATAAGATGTTTGTGATGACAATATTGGTCAATACCAAAACATCACAGTTTAATTTACATATCATTATAGCAGTATCACTGAATACAGCTCAGTACCATCACAGTTTCATTTACATATCATTATAGCAGTATCACTGAATACAGCTCAGTACCATCACAGTTTAATTTACATATCATTATAGCAGTATCACTGAATACAGCTCAGTACCATCACAGTTTCATTTACATTTCATTATAGCAGTATCACTGAATACAGCTCAGTACCATCACAGTTTCATTTACATTTCATTATAGCAGTATCACTGAATACAGCTCAGTACCATCACAGTTTCATTTACAGCTCAGTACCATCACAGGTTAGTTTTATAAGGGGTTTGTCCAAAATAACAACACTTACTTTTGCTGCTTCTCCCCTGATTTGATGCGAACCCTCCACACACTAAGATCTACATGCTGATCTGATTCATTCCAGCTAATGATCCGTCTCAACCAGGTGGACCAGACCAGCTCCCCCTGCCGGACCAGCCTGACAGAAATCAGCTGACCCAGATCAGTGGGCACTGTGACCAGTGATGTGTAGATCTTGCTGACTGGACTCTCCTGGTACCTGGAAAGATATTTCATGAGCTCACAGACACAGGAACTGAAGAACAGTTCAGTTACTGTGTGCTGAAACCCTGGACTTTGTTATGCAAATGTTTTATGTGAGTTCATTATATTAGTCTACAGGGGACACATGCAGAGGAAACACTTGTGCTGTTGAATGTGTGAGTGACATTAATTTGTGAGCGGCTGCAAAGAGTTTACTGATTAACTGCATCATTCATCTGCCAATGGCTCTCAAATATCAACTGATTTAAGGTCAGACACGGACACACTGTGTGTTTGTGTGGACTCACAGGATTGTGGGTAGTTCTTCACTTCCTCCTCTGGTTCCATTGAGTAAGAGCATCACAGACACCTCCTTGGGTCCAATCAGATTCATCAGCAGAACTTTAATCTGGTAGTGAAACACTGAATAAAGGACAGAAAGAGGGCAAAGGAAATGTTGCCTGTGTGAGAGGTATATAAACAAACACAGGAAATAGGAACAGAGCCACCTCCACATACAGAGTCTGCAGTCTTTACTTTAACATGCTGTCTAGACTGATTTCAAAGTACATTTGATGCCACAATTATGGGTTAAATAGGTAAATAACTGACCTTTATAAGGTGTCTCAGGGCCTGTTTTGAAGTAAAACCCTTTTGTGTTCCTGCCTGCACGCAAGCGTCTGATGTCATAGCCCACGGTGTTACAGCGGTTGTGTTTGCAGTCCAGACACAGACCCTTGTTGAAAGTGTTGTCGTCACGACAACGGTAGCCTGTGAGGGGCTGGCTGGTCATGAGCAGGGAGTCAGTAAAGAGTTTAACTGCACGTTCATGGCTGCATTTTATAGTCTTGGGTACACCTGTTTGAGTTAGAGGACGAGAGCAGCGTGTGAGTTCACCTGTTCAATAGAAACAGCTGCCCCCATTTAAACAGATAAGCAAACACAAGGATATTTGTGTGCATTTGTGTGTACAACTGGTATCACTCAGTTCGAGGTGGATGACGTGTGTGGTCAACAGATGTGTTCTAAATAGGACTAAGTGTCCTGTATTCTGCACACTGCATAATCAGCTTTAAAGCAGAACGCTTTATACATACACTCACTACGCCTATATGTTTAAAGTATTTGATCCACTGTACTGTTTATGTTTAGATTTGACATAAACATCAGTGTCGTTGTAACGGTCTGTGTTTAACTTAAACCCTAAAATCACAACTGCCTTTGTCATTTCCTCTCTTACAATTCATTTTTTTGTCATTACTGGATTGGTCCCTTTGCTTTCAAGATATCGAGATATTTAAAACACATGTATGTGGAACTGTATAGGGGCTCTGGAGTTTCACCTTGCAGTCCATATTGATAAACATTACTGTAGATGTCCAACATCTTGCAGCCAGGCTGAAATGAGCCTCCGTTGGGATAGAAATCCACGTGACCTACGATCTGGGTCATGCCAACTCCAGGAATTATGCTACTTTTGGCAAAGGTGTGGATGACATCAACAAACTGGGCATCATCTGGAGACAGTCTGTCAAATGCAGGAACGCCTTCAAAGTGCGGCCCTGCAGGGTCCAGGCCTGTCTTACACACATATATATAACAATCTCTCGTACTTTACAACAAACATCTGTCTTTAGTCGTTTTCTAGTTAATTACTAGTGTGGATAATTCTGCAGAAATCTTTCTTTTATAACCTACCTAAAATAAATTATAGTGGTGAAACATCTGATATATCGTATTATAACAGATTTCTCTCTCCATGTATAAATATTAAACCCTGGCACCCACACATAAACATACCAGTTATGCGACCAATTTTCTTGTTTCTGAAACGGCTTCCGGCAAATCCAGCCACATGTGCCCCCAAACTGTAGCCAATCAGATGGACTTTATCCATGGAGAGCTGTGTGGTTCCCTGTCAGGATTGGCAATTTAATCCATTGACTTTTTTCCCATCTTAATACTAATTGCTATTTTATAGCTGTTTTTATTGTCTGTGGGTTTGTTAGTCACCTCCAGCCACCTGAGAAGAGTGGCCACATCCTCCCCCACTTGCCGGCTATTCTTGGCTGCGATTGGATAAGGCTGCAGGGCCAAATTCCTCCAATCACTGATAAGTACATTGACTTGATCAATCTTGATCTTCAAAGCTGAAGCTAATTTGAAGATCCACTGTTCCAAGATTCCATTCATCTACATGAACAGACAAAGACAAATAACTATAAATTTACATGAACTTTTTCCCCAGTTAGCTTCCTGTCTGTTCTACATGTTTGTTGACATAAAAATTCTGTTCAATTTCCCAGAGTGAAAACTTCCTGCCCATGGCTGAAACCTGGAAAACATCCAACGACCTGTTCTAGTGTATTCCAGGTCTGGAATTTGTTTTTAATGAGCAACTTTCAAGCTAAAACCACCATTAAAGTCACTGAATCTCATGTCATAACCAAACCCTGATGTTACATTCGTGCTGCTTCATGTTTCTGTTCAGTCCTACCGTCCATCCATGAATGATGAGCACAACTTCACTGGTTCTGTTGTAACGGCATCGCTCCAGGGTTTCAGACCTGAATGGTACGACTGCACATGTTTCCTCAAACATGTTCCCATCATGATACACATGGAAACTGGATTTGACCACCACTGGGATCTGAACTGAATCAGAACTATGTGTTTCTGCCACAGTTTCTATAAATACACACACGCATGTCATTTTCAGAACATTAAACTGAGCGCCTGCTGTGGGCGTCACTCTTAAATCTGCCCATGTTCAAAGACTTTCTGACAACATGCAATTAAAGTAACTTCCTGTCCAACGCAAGAGTTTACATTATATTGTAGCAGATAAAAATGATGTCCTTTAAGTAAGTACAGTATCTACAGTTATTCTCTTACCCGAGAAATTGGCGTGTCCATTCACATCTGCAGTAATAATATAAATAAGAAAGAAAGAAATTTGGGCAGTTTTCTGGATTCTCATTGTTGTATGTGTCTCCAAAGATCTGGGAAAAATGTCCAAGAGGTTTAGATGATCTCCACAGACCTACTGCTGTAGAAGACAGTGGGTGGTGGGTGCTGCTCCTGAGGTCTGAATGTACAGTAGATCACATCTGCTGCGCAGAGCGACACACACAGTAGGAGGAGTCTGTGTGTCTGTCTTCTCTGATTGGCTACATGCTTTTGGCACCATTTAAAAAATGTTGGGTGGTTATTTGGTAAGAAAAGGATTATAACGCAACTCTAAACAGCACCTGCCAGGAGGACCCATAGATAAATTCCATCTCAATGACTGTGACCAAAATTTCCCTTTAAAATGAAAGGAGATGTCATGCCATGACATGAACTGTGGAGCAGGAAACTAAAAGCAGCATTTGATCTGTTAAAAGATTTGTCTCATAAACTATTGAACTCAGACTGTTTGTCAAGCTGTGACTTGTGTCTAAGAAACATATATATGCATATAACGGGTACATATAATGTATATCTACTAATGGGTCTGACTGTGTTTGTTTGAAAACAAATATGAATGTAAACATTATTTTATTACACACAAAAATGCAAATACACAATTTCAGACTTTCAAAATTTTACAAAAGAAGTGTGATCTACAGACACAAATACATGATTCACACAATGAAAGAACAAACTGAAATGGCAGTAAAATCAACAATCAAAAAAGTGAAATTATCTATGATTTAACAGCAATAGTATTTTTAATTTTTATAAGGAGCATTCGTCAATATTTTTTAATTCACATGTGTGTTGTTAAATGCAGTGCAACAAATTTATCTGTGGAGACCTTTGTCAAGTTATTGTGATTGTTAATATAAAAATTCAGGTGAATGTTTGGTCATTTTGCTTTAATTGCCATTTGGGCAATCTTCTCACCTCTGTGGATTAAACCCAGAACAAACCTAGAACCCTTTCCTTTATCTCTATTAGTAGCTTTTAGCTCATGTTGATCATCTCGTATTTGTCCTTTAGGCTGCTGTCTTCCTCATCCTCTTCCTCCTCTGGGTTTTCATGGGGCTTGTTGGTGTAATTGGAGTGATGCAACTTAATCAACAGGAAGTAGATCACTGCCCCAGCCACACCACCTACCAGTGGTCCGGCAACTGGAATCCACCACCAGTTATCTGCAGTGCTAAACAATCACAGTATATCACACATGGCTGTCCCAGTACAGAGAACAGAGGCACTGCACAATCACATTTTCACATATTTACATATTTACATATTGGTGATAAGCTGCTGATACTGGGATAATAATAGTTATTAAAAAACATTTTTGTTACAGAGATCCAAATCGACTCAAGATAATCTTACCTGAACACTTCCATCCCCCAGCCTGCCACTGCGGTGAAGAGTCGCGGGCCCAGATCTCGTGCAGGGTTCAGAGGGTAACCACAGTTCAGCCCCATAGACACACTGATGCCCAGAATAATCAGACCAATGGCCAGAGGCTCCACCCCCTTAGGGGCTCCGATATTCCCCACATCAGTGATGGCCAGAACACAGAGAACCAGCATTCCTGTACCAAAGACCTGAAACAAGCAGAACAGCTGACAAAAACGGCTTTGCAGATCAACAACAACAAAAAAATAACTTCTACTGAAAGTACTTCAGCATAACGCAATGGAAATTATAGGAGCTGTTGTCAAGTAAAATATTTGAATCTATATTGTGATCAAAAGTTCATTCTGTCAAATAAAATACTATGACACCTGTGGTGTGTGTGAAAGACTGTATGTGTGTCTTTATCTGGGCTTTTCTGCTTACTTAGCTCACAAAAGTTTTTCAAAGTCAAAGTGACTTTCAAAGTGATCTAGTTTGGAAATGCCTGTTCTTGTCAGTTTCAAATAACAGCTCTACTGACCCAGAATCAGTTTTCTCCAGTTTCTTTGTTTGCTTATGTATTTGACTTATTACTGACTTGATCCACAAACCCGCCCAGTACTGTGAGGTGTCGTCCCGGATAAGACGCAAAAATGTGTCCTGTGGCATTAATTCCTGTCACTGACAGAATTCCATTTGTGAAATCCATAAAGGCATCTAAAAGAAGAAAAAAAAACCAAACATGGCTTCCAAATAGGATCTACTGGGACCAGGTGAAAGAGGAACAGGAAATAATTATTATTCGTCATGATAAATTTACACTATGCGGTGATTTGACTGGAGGAAACTCACCATAATAAAGTCCGAACACTCCGGCTGCCCCTACAAATGCTCCCAGCATCTGTCCCAGGACATAGATGGGAAACTTCCAGATCTTCAGCTTTCCCAAGATCACCATGGCAAGAGACACAGCTGGGTTCAGATGACCACCTGAGATACCAGCAAGAGACACAGCTGGGTTCAGATGACCACCTTAGCAAGCACATTCACTGAAGGCATGAACCAGAAGCATCACAAAGGGGATCTCATTTACATTTATCTGTGTTCCAGTGAGACACATCTTAAGGTCTGTCTGTTGAAAGATTTACAATACAATTGAGGCTCTTTTAATGGGAATCTAGGTCTTTGATTCATTGTAAAAATGTTCGGAAATTTCTCTGTGCCTTTCTATTTTCAATGTGATGATTTTCTACCAACTCTCTAAATGAACTCTTGTGCTCTGTGTGAAAAAAACAAAACTGTTGTACACACACACACACACACACACACACACACACACACACACACACACACACACACACAGATCAATAGATCTGTGGAAATGTTAAGTCAGTTGCCCTAGGCAACAAATGACCTTAGAATACAGCAGAGAGAAAGTTTGTTCAGAACTGACCAATCAAATTAATCCTTATAATGGTTGATGAGACCAAAGACTTTAGACAAAACTTCTAAAAAAAAAAACAGTAGTGAAGTTACTTGTGTATGAAACACAACAGCAAACTACTGCAGACAGAAAAAGATTTATTGATCAAGTTCTGAGAAGTTCTATATTATTTCTATTCAAATTCACACCAAACCAAATAAAAAGTGTGACGCTTTTATACGTGTGCAGTGCTGTTATGAATGCAGTTGTTCAGCATTTACCGGACACTCCACCAGCCACATAAACCCCCATCATGAGTCCAGTGCTGAAGCCGATGTGAACGGTCAGAGGTTCGCCAAGAGTGTTTCTGCTCAACACCGTCTGAGCGACAGAACCACAGCCGAACAGCTGACACACACACACACACTTCTGGTTTTCATTGAAAGCATTGAAATGCAGGACATAAATAAAAAAACTAAATTGTTAAAACACCTAAAAAAATGACAATTATAAAATAAACTATAAAAAATTAATCATAAATTTTGAATATTCTGCATTTAAAACACTCACCACCAGTACAAATGTCCCCAGAAACTCAGCCAGGAATTCTTTAAAGATGCTGTGTTTGATGGCGCAGCGATGCTTCATGATTGTGTGTCCGTCACATTCACACACTGTGTGTCCGACCCAATGTTCATCTACAATAAATCTCGTCTGACAGAGGGCATTGATCTGTCGAGCGTGTGTCAGCACACACGTTGAATCTCTGACATGTGTTAAACTCAAACTAGCCTCTAGCCATGTCACCAATCAGGAGATTTAACAATAAACTGCTTTACTTCATCAATGTGTGTGAAATCTCTAAAATATTGTCAAGCTACAGAGTAAGTGATAGATAAGCAAGTAACAGATATTTTTATCTGTTAAGTGTTAAGTGTTTTAAAGTACCATGTCATACGTTTACCTCATAGTGCCACAATATTTTTTTATTTTGTACGAAGAGGCCAAATCAAGATATCAGCTTGTTTATTTTTACAGTAAGTATTGTTACTCCAATCACATGAATAAAATGATAAATATGAAATAAACCCACATAACTAAATCTCACACAACTAAATTTTTGACACAGACTTAAACAGAAATTAGCTGTTTTGTCATAGGACCACTGGAGAGCAGACACACTGATCTGTGGGGACATAATGACTTTTATACAGTACAAACTGTGTATTCTATCCCTCACCCTATACTGTATTTACTATGTGTTTAATATAGCACACGTTATCCCAGCAAAACCCAACTAGTTATGTTTCTGTCTCACACACACACACACACACACACACACACACACGGTTCATGTTTTATGGGATCATTCCATAAATGTATGTTTTTTTTAATACTGTACAAACTGTATATTCCATACTTTTAATTTAATACATTTAATGTTTTTAAGCAGTTAGATAATGAAAACACATAAACCATGTCATACATGTCATTGTACATATATTAGGACATATATTTTATGTAATTGAACTCTATATATGCATGTATATAACATATACTATATTATACTACTATATTGTATATTATAAGTATAAGTATAGTATATAGTAAGTATATCATAGGAAAAAATAATCTCATTCAAACTGTGTAAGAAGTGTCATAATCTTGTGGAAAGTGGTTACAATTTGACTAAAGTCAACATCAACATTTAGATGATGAATTATGAAATATTACAGAGTGTTTATGTGGTTCATGATTATTTTGTGTATAATGCGTCAGTCTGAGCTAACAGCCCTGTCATCCTCGTCATCATCTTCAGTCATCTGAAGTCTGTTGGGTCTCTTGTTGCGTCTGCAGACAGAGGTAACAGAGTTTATTAAAACTCCACCTCACATTAAGGTTTAAGTAACAGGGGAAACAGAGTTTATTAAAACTCCACCTCACATTAAGGTTTAAGTAACAGGGGAAACAGAGTTTATTAAAACTCCACCTCACATTAAGGTTTAAGTAACAGGGGTAACAGAGTTTATTAAAACTCCACCTCCCATTAAAGTTTAAGTAACAGGGGTAACAGAGTTTATTAAAACTCCACCTCACATTAAAGTTTATTTATATTTATGAAAGAAAATATTACTTTATCACAGGCTGTGCTCCATTACACCATCATGAATTTCCCAGCTGCTGGTAAAGCTGGTCTAGATTGTGGAGGGCAAGTTATAAAATGTACACAGGGATGAGTTCTTTCTGTCTGAGATCTCACCTGATCTCCATGTGAAGAGCAGACAGCTGTGTCTGTAGCTGATCATTCATAGCCTGTTGTTCCTCCATGTCTCTTTGAAGTTTCTTCTTGCTGTTCTCCAGCCTCTCCATCTCCTCCTCAGTCTCATCCAGTTGACGCTTCAGGCTCTTCAGACGTAGGGCCAGCTGAAATGACACAGTTACTATAAACATTGTTGAATGAATTAAATGGTTTTCTATAAAACAAATGAAATACAATTATTGACCCAGCACATAAACATGTCTGGTCTTGCACTAGCAATAATTATTTAATCTCCATCACAGTTTCCTGATGACACAAACAATGAAATCACATTACATTAGTGATAATATTCTTCTTACCTGGTCTCTCTGGTCTTGCAGAGACAGATGTTCCTCCTCCTGAAGTAATATTGTCTCCTTCATCTTACGCTCAAGTTTTCTGTTCTGTTGATGAAGGTCATTTTTCTCTCTGAACAGGACAGACAGGACATGCATTATCATGCTGAAAACAAGCTAGTATCTGCAGCAATCTGTTATATTTAAATCTTGGTGGGACAGTATGTTTTTTTTTTAGGATTGTAATTGTCTTTCTTACTTTTCCTCTTCCAGAAGTTTGTCTTCCAGCTCCTGAATGCGCAGCTGCAGTCTGGAGAGCATAGCATTCTGTCCCGTCCGCTGAGAAACTTCCAGCTGCGACATGCAGCATCGCAGTTCTTTATTCTGTAGACCACATTCATGAATTCATAAAGACACCTGAATGGATTTATCCAGAGGAGCAGAGTGCCCTTGGCTGGGATTTGTGTTCCTATTTTGTGTGAGATGTTAATATTTTAAATATTGCTTATAACATGAAGTGCTAAATTCAAGTTGTTCGCTGTTGTGTGGTTCAGTGTGTGAAATACAGCAGGTGTGCATGAGTGTTGTGTGGTTTAGTGTGTGTAATACAGCGCAGTGTGTGTAATACAGCAGGTGTGCATGATTGTTGTGCGGTTCAGTGTGTGTAATACAGCAGGTGTGCATGAGTGTTGTGCGGTTCAGTGTGTGTAATACAGCAGGTGTGCATGAGTGTTGTGCGGTTCAGTG
>JBAJNP010012291.1:0-13601 GCA_036877545.1 Yasuhikotakia modesta | reverse complement strand
CGAGTCACTTCTAAGGTTCTTTGGTGTAGTTTTGGAGCTCTATGTTGTCTATGTCTATAGCGAGACACTTCAAAATCTCTGCTTTGTGTTCCACAAAAAGTGCAAATAGGTTTGGAAAGGGTGAGAAAACTACTAACGATTTCCATTTTCTTCTTAACTACACCTTTAAAGAGGAAGTGAGATTGTGAAGAGAAACTTACGCATGCATCAGGAACAGCCCATGCCTCAGACTGCAGGCTTACTGCAGACACAGAGCCGAGCTTCTGTAGCCTGTAAAGAGAAGAGAGATCACACATCAGTCTTTTACTCACTGGAGACTGAAGTGTGTTACTCTCCACACTGAGTGCAGAAAACCTGCAATGCTTTTTAAAAACACAGTTGGGTACAATTTTGGATTTGCAAATTGACAGAACCTGACAGAACCTGAACTGAACTGGTCACACCCCACAGCATGTTAAACTGGAATCTAATCTACACATATTTGAATCTTAAATAAAATGACAACAGTTCATATATATATATATATATTTAATGTTTTCAATACATTTAATTTTTGATGTTCCACAACAGTGTATAAAATGAAACAAACTGAAAACGATGCAATAAACATACATACAACTATCACAGATGGCTTCAAACATTGACTATTATTACTATCTATTGTTAAAAATAACTCTGTAAATGTTGCATGTGTGGCAGTCATTATAAAATACTTACTGCTTATCATTATAACCAGTAGATGAGACAGATGTTGACATGATAAACCACTCAAACAAGCAGAGAAGTGTTTTAAACACCCCACAGAGACAGTCTTAGTTGCCTCCAATTCTTCCAAAAATGTTATTCCTATATTAATAGTGGAACGTTTAAAAAAGTCATTTACACATAAAACATTTAATACTTACAACTGAGCAATAATGTTAATGCAATGTCTACAAAACTAGAAGCTTTGAACAATTTTATCATTATTATCATTTGAATTTTTTTTTCTACTTAACAGAAATGTTAGCAAAACTTTCCTACAACCTAAAATTGTTAGCTTGGCTTACAGCCAAACAACTTGAGCCGGCAGGGAGGCCCTCATTTAAAGTGACCAGACAACAGATTGCTTCATGAAACATTTATATTTAAACCAGATAATGGAACCATCATCATCTCACCCCCATCTCTGGCTTCTGCATGAATCAGTCCTGAATGCTGACAGCAGTTACTGTCTCTGTTAAATGATCACCTACATTCCAATTAAAGGTTTCACTGATGCATACGTTACATTTATATTAATTCATTTAGCAGATGCTTTTAAAGTGATTTACAAATGAGAACGACACAAACACAAGCGCATACAGCAACACTACAGCAGATTTACATAAGTACCACAGCGGTGTAACAGGAGTGCCCATCAGAAAATTACCCCCTCAAAACACGATGTATTTGGTGAAGATTAGATTCTGCTGTTTATGAAACTTTGTGAATATGCAGGCTTTGAAAGTGACCTTATAACACGCTGTGATGTGACCAGCAGGCGTCTCTCATTAACTGAACGCAGGGAGGCAGACGCTACAAACACGACTGTGAAAATAATGCTCTGGTTTCTTTTAACTTTAAAAGAATTTTTTACATCAGCCAATGTTTTGAGAACGTTCCCCGTTTAGCTGAAAACTGGTGCAACCTGTAGCAGAGAAATAATTTCAGTTATAAAAACAAAAAAGAAGAAAACCTCAGGTCAACGAAATACTTAAAAAAAAACACAATTACAAATAACACCGCAATATGATTACAAGTACAATGCATGACAATATTAGTTTCAAAACAAACACAACACATGTTTCTAGCTCTCTTTACAGACCAACAATAAGCATAACACAATTATCAAACTTCTATTATTTGATGACAGTGGTGCTATTTTACTGAGGTACTGTAACGTGTACGTGAACGTTACCCTACAGCACCCCATCCCAAAACAACGTCACACTGCTATGAGAAAGCCTGTTATTCATGAGGTAATTAAGATTGGGGAAGCGGAGACCTCGTTCCATACGTCTCTGCCAGCCGCCACCAGCCTTCGCTCCCTTCTGTTCTCTGAGGATCTAGCAAAGGTTAGTCCAGCATTGTACAGAGCAATGCAGACGGACAGAGAGAACGCCACCGGGCCAAAGTAATTAAGGAGTAAATAATGAAGCCCTTTCAGCAGCTCTTGCTCCGATCATCTGATTGACTGGAGTACCAAGGCCATGTTCAATAAATCAATTAACAACCACTAAGAGCCCCTGCCTTCAAAGGTCAATGAAACTGAGCTGAAGTTTCTACCACGGTCCTAGCAACCGCAGCTCCACCACGTTCCTCAGGTGGTCCACCTTTTTAAAAAAGCCCTTAGAAGACACTCCGCCATTTACAGCGCTCAACTACACTGCTTTCTCCTGCCCTATAAATGTTTTATGTCTTCATTAAGAGACGTGCAGGCGCACAGCTGGCAGGGTTGGATTATAGCTAGCGGAGCTCTCAGTGAATACAGCACAAGCAGT
Organism: Yasuhikotakia modesta; assembly: GCA_036877545.1. Classification (NCBI taxonomy): domain Eukaryota; kingdom Metazoa; phylum Chordata; class Actinopteri; order Cypriniformes; family Botiidae; genus Yasuhikotakia; species Yasuhikotakia modesta. The sequence goes on along the minus strand of JBAJNP010012291.1, from coordinate 11,079 downwards.
CCCTGGGCCTTTTAGTGGTTCCCGAGTTCCTGGGTACCAACACTGCAATGTTAAATGGACCTTCAGTCTGGAATAAATTGTGTATTAAAGTGACGGGTACTTTTCAGTAAACATTTATTTCTGCTTATGGCCATTTAAGAGTCATTCTTTTAAGCCATTTGAAATCCATAAAAGTAACTAGTTAACGATAACTAGGTCAACATAATAACTACCGCTCACAGGTCTTGTTAGGTAATGCTAAATTTATGTCAAGGTTATCACTGTAAACTGTACCTGTAATGCTCTCTCACGGCTGAGAATAAGCCTATGGAAACGTTTATTTAATGGGTGACTAAATGAAGCTTATGCAAATCACCATCATCCTGGTGTCAGGAATTTAACGTGACTCACTTCTAAGCGTGTTGGGTTGGGTGGAAATGGCTGTGGGGTTTATTTTCTGATCAGCCAGGTGTTCGCTGCTAGATTTACTAACCAGCCTCAACAAGATCCCACAGGGCCCAAGATTAAGGGAGTCTGGGGACATACGGCCTCGACTCCTGCTGTATGTGTGAGGAGAGACGGCTAGAGTTTGATCTCAAAGTTTTAATTTAGCTCTGACTGTAGCAAAACCATTACGTGCTTCAGCTGTAGTTATTTTTGGCAAGACGATAAGAGTGATTCCTCTCTCACCGTAGTGCTACCTTAAACTCCAAACGATGACCACAAAATATACACCAAACACGGTTGATGTTTAACTAGATATAAGGACAGTAAAGTACAGTAGAAACATCCTAACTTAGTGCCGCTAACTTCAGCTAACAGTCATCAAACAGCTCTGAAAACAGCAACACAAATCAGTGTATAATCAAAGCAAACATTACATTAAAAACACAGCGGATATGGACGTTTACAGACCGAAATATGAACAATCGATTTAAAAATATGACCAACAGGAAGAGGAAGTGAGCATTTATGCCTGTGATGTGAACAAAACCATTGTCTATATCAATTCCAGTTCATCAGCGGGAGGCTGGGCAGCAACAGCCACACAAAAGACAGCCAGTGAAAGACACGTCTAATGCGGGAAGACCTCCTGGGTCGGCAGCCCGGTGTGACTGCAGTCAGCAGGACCACGGCTGCAGTAATTACACCACCCACCGTGGATCTAATAACATCCACCCTCGAACGTTGTGAGAGCTCTGGAGCAGAGCTGCATGTGCCAGCGTCGTATTAGACGGCAAATAACCTGTCAACAACATACCACATATATGAGATATTTCAGGGCATAATACACACACATGATGTGAAACAGGCTGTGTCACACACAACCTGAGTCTAAGTTCTGCAGGATGCCTCAATTGCTTGCTAAGTCACTTCCTAAAATGTTCTTCAAATTGCAGGTTGGCTGTTTTATTTAAGGACAGGAGCTGATTATGTTATACCGGCTCGAATGAATGCTTTTAGAGGAGCTAATGGATCTGTAAAGTTCGATTTGCAAAGATTAGTGGCATTAAATCTTAAAAAAGATGTCCAGAGTTTTGCTTAAGGCACGTACTAGCAAACAAACAAGATATCAGCAAGCATAACTCTATATTTAGCTGTTAGCCGAGTTATGTTTGTAAAAGAATCTGTACACATTAATCTTGGATTGATGATTACAAAGTCTACACATATTTCCTGTGCTTATTTCTGCAGTGTTTCCTGTACAACTGCTGCAGCGAACATTCAGTGATTGAAAGCTTTTAACATGCCTGGATACTATTGTGGAAAATACAGTTTCAGATAAGCTCTTAAAATGCTCATTAGAACAATATGAATTGTAATTGGTTGCTTCACATGTCTTTCAAACCTACTGTTCTACACTGCATAATTTAACAGACTTTTTGGCTTGATTTTCAACTATTTTGCATCTTTCTGTATAATGCATTACAGAACTGACCTCTTCAAAGAACATCCAATCACATAAGAGGAAGCAGCCTGCATTAGAGAAAAATTATAGACACATATTTGCATAATATTACATAAAACACATCTCAGCAGATCATCACACAGACCGCATCACAGGGAATCACAGTTATACATATGGCTGAGAAATTCAGGATAGTTCCTGAACAAATTCCATAAGGTGCAGCTGAATCATTTGAGCTCTAAATGACTAAATAAAAGTTGTTTATTATCATCTCATACAACATCAAACGCAGAGATCACAGCCGGTCTACAGCCGCACTCAGCGCTCTGTGCAATCGCAAATCCACCTGCTTCACTTTATGACACAAACTTCACCGTCTCATTGTTGGGAGTTCTGCAGCTAATGAACACTGTGGAACTTTTCTATAATGAAACAGAATTAAAGTCAATGGATGAAGTGTCAATGTTGTAAGTAATTACTGCCAGTCAGATGAATCACAAAGCCACAGTTTCTCCTCATGGACATCGGGGTAATTAACGATTCTGAGCAAACCTCTCGCTGTAATGAGATCATTACAGAAAACAAATAACTCCTGGATGAGAGACCTAACTAGCTTTTGTCAAATCATCAGGGCATAAACTCATGCACTCCGTTTGCCAATCTGATGTTATTCTTTCCATCTGGCTGTCGTCGTAAATATGACTAATCAAAGACTTTGAAATATTACAAACCTTTGGGGCGGAATAAATATCTGGAAGAACATTCTTATCAACCAATCATATCCTTTGTATTTATACAAGCCATTATTTGCCTTTACTGAGCATCCCAGGTTGTCAGTACAAAATGAAAAAGAAACTCTAGTGCATTAAACGTTTATTTAAATAACAGCTTTGATGATAATGTCGCTCTGGGTCTCAATAAATAAACAAACATGACAAGAAATGTTGCTTGTATTCAATGGTTTTAAAAATCCATTTGCAACTGTAATTGGCTGTCAGCTGTCGCAAGAGCCATTAATGCAATCTACACAATAACGCCTGATGCAAAAACCTCTTCATTCATCTTGATTCTGCAGAGTGACGAACACACACAACACAGTTAAATCTCTCTGTTGACAGGCTGGGCTGCTCACGACCCTCACAGTTACTGGCAGCGCCATGACCTCTGCCTGCATTTTACATTAGACGCCATTGTTTTCCTGTTCTCGGACCAGCAGAGAGAGCTCTGAGCGGCCGGTGGGCCGGTGGGGGGATTTCGGTGTTCAGGGGCATCTGAGCAACAGAATCTCTGTCAATGTCATAATTAAGACTTCAGAGGGCAGACTTAAAGAGTGAAGATAACTGATGGAGAATCAAACAAGCTCTCACTTGCTGATAAGCGCCTGGCTGGTTTAACACTCATTAGTGGAGCTGATCCAAAACAGATAAGTGCTACGTTTAGAGACCGACTGGAGGCTCTGGACGTGTGGCTCGTCTTGCGAGGGCTTTCGTTTATGTGTGGCGCTTTTTATAATCTTCCCTCTTTTCTTCTGCTACACAAATGGCTGCTTCACAAAATCCATTTATCTGAACAGCATGGTTAATACAGCTATAATAGTTAGATCAACACCAGTCCAACACTGACCAACATTAACTAGCCTAGATGATCTTTGGGAATGACAAAATAAACGTTCTTCAGTCGCAGTTGAAAGAATTAATTAAAAACATTATTTTTCTGTAGTTAGTTTTAATAACTACTACAGTACTGCAAGAACGTTTTCAATAACGCTGCAAGAACATTTAGCCAACATTCTCTGAATGTTCCCTGTTAGTAACTGTCAACACTGCACCGTCATATCCTGTGGTACAATAAAGCTAATGTTTCTATAAAGGACTCAAAACGGTTTAACACCGAGTCATTTATGGCTGTGTTTCTGGTTATTAAATCTCTCTTTCACAGCCTCATCCATCCCACTCATTAAATAAAAGGTATTCTTCAGAGACTGTTAATGGTTTCCCATCAATTCAAGATTCAAGACTCTATTTTGGCCGTCGTGAGGCTGTAAATCTCGCTCAGTCAGAGATGTATGAATAAAACTGTATCTGACATTGGCATTCAATTTACTTCTATTGACAGTGACGCCGCGTTCCAGGAGGGGAGGGGGAGAAAAGACTAAACGCAGCATAACGGCAGCACAAATTGGCCGTCTACGCTTAACAAGCTTCTATTTTATGTCTTGTTTATTCCACTGACTGCACAGTGGCAGCAGTTCTGTCATTTTCCGAAGCCTAATAAATAGCAGCACGCTTTTGTAAAGTCAGAGCTGGGCCGGCGCTACATTGTAAACTGCTGAGGGCTGCTGGGCTCGGAGCCAGCTGAGACGCTAAGACGTGTTTACTGTTAACAGTTGGAGGGAAATGGGTGGCGGGGGGGCATGTGAAGTTGGCCCATGTTGGCTCAGCATTGGATCTAAAGCTGTAAGTGTCAGCTCAGTGTGCCTATGGGACGATCAGAACCCTGCAGGCCAGCTGAAATGGAACCAGTACCATGGGAGCTAAGAGTCTGTTGAGGGAGACCATAAGCGTCTTTTTCACGAAGGCGTTGAAGACATGAAGGGCTTCGGTTCTATTGGTCAGAACCTCAGTTGGTGGGTCTGTTCCGATTGGCTCGCAGACAACAGGGAAAACCTAATGAAAACACCAAGAGTAACTTGCAACAAGTACACAACATGCATAATTAGAAAAGCAAAATAAATGGGCTTATTAGCTTTCAAAAGGGGAAACGCTTCCCATAGCTTTTGTTGTTGACATCAAAGGCCGTGAGTCCAATCTAAAGTCCAATCACAAAGTTTCTGCAAATTCTTCTGGCACTTGGTAGAAGCTACAGCCAAATTAGGCAGATGTCAACATAACTCAAAACCTTGAAGAAAATTACACAAACTTGAAAAACGCAACACAGCAACATACAAGCTCTCAACCAAGATACAGACACAGTTTGTGATGACTACAAAGCTGAGAGCATGAAAGCAAAGAAATTCAAGGGACATTTAGAAACCAAACACTCCATAATTTTGTATAATGTTGAGAGCCACTGAAATTGAGATCTGCAAAGCTTCTATTGGAAAGTCTATTGGACGGTTCTCTGTTCAATAACATACAGGCTTATATCTGTCAGTAAATATCAGGCTGCTTATGTAAGCCTGCTGGAGTCTTATGGTTTATTGGTACCTAAATAAGATGCCACTCATGCTGGTGCAAGACACAGTTTCACTATATATCAGCCTTCAGAGAGAAAATACACTGCTAACAATTTTATTGTACAAGTGTTTTCTGAACATTCCCATTAGATAATAAAAACATTAAAAATTCTTATTTTGAATGTTCTAGGTACGTTCAAAACAGGACATTATTTAACCTTTTTTGTCATGTTATTAAATTAACTTTAATTAAACTTAAAAATAAAGTATAATGTTAAGAAAAGTTACTACTAACTCTACTGCGAGAAAGTTTTGAGAAAACGTTAGCCAGCGTTCTGCGAATGTTGTGTGTTAGCTGTTTACAGACTGGAAGAGGAAAGATGGAAACCTTTTCATATGTGCCGTTCCTTTAATCAGAAACAAGCTTAAAAGCAAGAAGGCCTCACAATACATTATTTACACTCAACACATTGATTATTTTTCTCATTTTGCTACATTGTTTGTCCTCTAGGGACCCATTGCTTAGATTCGCTGATCGACTGAACCTGTTATCCACTTCCAAACGTCTCCCTCTCTCTTTCTCTCTCTCCACCTCTATGCAGGCCTTTGTACTTCAGAATGTGTTGGCATGCCGGTCCATATCCCCCCTTCAAAACCTCTAAAACTTTAAAAACTCCCCTCTTAGGAAGTTTTCAATGGGGCCCTTGTCCAAGGCATAGCACTCCACTGTTAGGAGGGGACGTCTGCAAAGAGACATATTTACTTTAAAACATCAAACATTTTGCTAGCGTGATTTACACAGAAGTGTTAGTGTGACACTTCCTTCACAGGACTGTTGCTGTGTTTTGCCATCTTCCCTCAAATCAAGATGGACAGTGACCCTGTTAACAATCTTAGGTTGTACAAACGTTTCTCTAAAGTTTCCATTAAGTAACAAACAAGCAAAATGGTTATTATGAAAATTCTAGGAACATCCAGTTTAATATCAATGTTGCATTGACATTATTGCTTAACAGTATTCATACTTTTTATATTTATAAAATTTTTTAAATGTTCCACTAACTACTTAAGAATAACATTACGATGTGTTACCTTGGAAAACCTTCTAGTAACGTTACCGCAATAACCTTTTTGATAACATTAGCCAACATTGTGAGAACATTCTCTGTTAGCTGGGGGAGTGGACAGCTTCATTTCAGGTTTCTATTTAGTGAGATAAGGGGCCGTATTAAACACCAGTAGAGGAAAATTAACTGTGCAGAGACCCTCTAAACAATCTGTTTGCTGTGCATGTGTAAAGTGATAAGCTGTGCTAGTAGCTACTAGCTACATCTGTCTACCCTTTTTAACACTGGCTGTGTTCAGAATACTAATGCTGAACACTAGTGTGCTGCTTACTGCATAACATTAACCGCTTGCTAATATGTAAAATCGTGAAGAAATCTGAATTCATTATTTACTTTCTTCATAGACATTTCTGGTCTAACCATGAACGATTCATTGATGCATGTAATTAAAAAAAGTTTGTCTTCTTTCATTAAAATATAATAACTTTCTTTGCCTCTGAAACTAGTCACTTAATGCTCTTATTTCCCAAGCCCCTCCCATCAAACTTTGTGCTGTATGTACAAAACTCTTCCATCCAATCAACTGCCAAGAATAACATCAAGTCCCGCCCTACATTTATTTGTCACTCAATGCTCAGTATGAGTGCGTCACATTACACAACTATAAAGGGCTGCAGATACTAACGTATGTTGAATTAAAGAAGCAGTATGTCAAACGGTACGCAGCGTGCTACAATAAAGGCCTCAAACGGCAGCGCTCTGCATCTGCCATCACAACATACGTCGTTTAATTCAGCGGCTGGGATCTGATTATCACCTAGGGCACAAATATGGTTTTTGCAACACGCTCGCATGATTTTTGCAAGCAAAATTTAGACTGGATTGGGCCTTGGGACAGCAGGGAAAGTGCAGGGAATGATGAGGAATTTCTGATGGATTAGATGAAAATTAGACTGTTGTCTCAGAGCTACTGTAAGCTGCTCTTGACTAATGACAAAGCAAGGACAAAGTCATCCATCTACGTTCATACACTTTGCACATAAATCCTCATTACAGGTTATTTCAAGTGAATTAGGAAAAGCTGTTTGGCAGAAAACCCTCCCAGCCCATGTGTAATATTCTGGTCTTGACATTACCCATTATCTTGGAAGGACACAGAAATATGACTGGGGACAGGGTCACCTCACAGATTGGTTTTGTGTCTGCATTGCCCGCAATTATTGCAGCTTTTATTGGGAAAACCATTTACTGTATTTCATATGCAGCTCCATCTATATCAGAAAGTAACATCTTCATAACACAACAGACTCTTATTACTTCAAAAATACTGCACAGTATCTGCTGCCTATAATACTAATTACAGAGACAGTATCAGAACCAGAAGCTGTTATTATTAAACATTTTTGCTACCTGATCTAATCGCATGTTTGTATTATCCGCTAATCATCTCGCAAATGAAAATGTTATTTATAATTTAATAATTCCAAATTTTCAAAAAATGTTACAGGCATGTCAACATGTGATCATGGCTATTTTGTGTTATTAACTACAAAAATAACATTGAAAGATCCTTAATTCTGTACCATTAGAGATGGGCGCCTATAAATTAAAAAAAGCATCAAAACGTTTTTTGCTTATATTCCTCTTTGTTCTTGCTGACAGATTATCAGTACAAGACGAGCTCCTAGGTTTCCCAACATTTAATGCATCATTATTAATCATAACTGCATAAACAATCCGGTCTGATCACTGATGAATGCAGGATGGAGGTTCTGTGTTGATTTGGACTGGACATTAATCACTGTCAAACAAGGTTCTGTCTGTCCATGTGTTTGAGACAGACCTTTGTGGCCCAACACAAAGCTATTTCTTATCACTATAGAAACAGCCACTAACCACAATGCATTGGCAAGCCCAGAAAGGAAGGTTTTAGTATGAGTTCTATTGTATGGACAAGGTTAGCATAAATGCTACAGCCATCACATCATTATACTAGCCTGTGTTGCTATCAAATGGTTGTTTGTCTAAGAATCTCGACCAGGTCTACATACATCACGGCTTAAAGGAACAGTTCAACCAAAAAAAACAAGATGTTATCATAATTTACTCATGCTTATATCTTTCCAACCCACTAACTATTTAAGAATAACAGTTTACATGCATTGTGATAACTTTGACAGAACGTCAGCAGAACTTTCAGAGAACGTCAGCCAATGTTTTGACAACATGTTCCCCAACGTTAAGGATTAATAAAGATCCCAAGAGTGCCAGCAAGAATGTTTCTACATTACACATAAATGATAGTATTTTCATTTCTGGTAAACTAAACTAACTTTAACCAACATCATGAGATTGGGACCAGACCATCTGTTTTCTGACCACTGACAGCTCGGCTGCAGTCATTGTAAATAGAGATGGGAGTCAATGATATAAAAACGGCACACCTCAGCTTTAAATCTGTGACACCCTCAGATACTTTCTGAATTAACATTAGACCAAAATGTATTACTTTGTCCACAACTATGGATTCCTGCTCTGTTCTGTTTTCCCTCAAGGGGATAATTTATAGATCTTTATGTTGTACAGTATGAGACATATTGGACCAAACGTCTGGAACAGAGTTGAGGCCTCAGGAGAAAGACCACTTTAGCTCAGAGAGATAAGATGGTCGAACCACAGATTCAATACTGAATGTGTTAGATAAGAGACTGCGGTGGCTTTTCAGTTCTGAGGTCTTTTGCCCATTATTCCAGCTGTATTCACAAATGTCTGAAGCAAAGGGTAATTAATATCTCATTTTACAGCCAGCGTTTACATGCGATGTCATTCTGAAACAGAAAGGCATTCCATTCACATCCACATTTTGGAAAAGCGCTGCTCTATTGTGCCCCTTTCAAATTACCTATCAAAATTCAATATCAGAGTTCATACCGTTCTGAAAATGACTGTCAGTCAGAGGATGAAAGAACGAATTGTGAAACTAAATAATAACCTGTCTTTTATTGAGCTGGGCTGAAAGAAATTGATTTCTCTGTTGCTTTTAGAGGGTGTGATAAAAATCAGGTGTGCAAACACAGGATTAGAGACTCTCTGTGGACTGTCACCAACCGTGAGAGGGAACAGAGCAAATCTTCAGTATCTGGACAGCCTGGATCTGTTTCTGCATGTATAATTTGAGTCGGTTTATCTTATTGCTCATTGCTGTGATCTGATGCCTCCATTTATCCTCCTCGTGAGGGTCTCATACAAGCATCAACTCTGTTTCAGACTTTAAGCCTAAATTTCTTAGAAGAAATAGAAACAAATAAAGTAATTTGATCTTGGAAGAATTCAATAACAATACATTGAAGACTTGCATGTTTTTCATACAATACTTCATATTAAAACCTGACCATAGTGTGCCATCAAAGGACTGAGACATTATAATCACCTCTGAAACATTAATGCTGGGCAGCGTTGGGGAATCAACAAAAACTGCAGCTTTTAAAGCCGTTTACAATTTAAACTACAATTAAAAGTAAGTTACTTTATCTTATTAAAAAGTAATTTACATTTATTCATTAGGCAAACGTGACTTACAGTGAATTCAACACATACATTTTATCAGTACTTGTGTTCCCTGGGATCGAACCCACAACCTTTACGCTGCTAACGCAATGCTCTACCAGTTGAGCCACCATCTACAGATACACCACAGAACATTAGATGCTAAAGCACTCATTCATCTTTCCACAACACAGAGAAACCAGTTCTATCATGATATCATAATGACATTTTAAAGCTCTATGAAATCTTCAGTTTACTCCATGCAACAGAGTTGGTGGTATGGGGCAAAACTTGAGTATTTTAGGCAAAAGCAAAAGTGCCCTGGATCAGGGGTATTAAATCAGCAGAATGGGCACAATGTTCCCACTGTGCTCCACAAAAGCACTAACACCCATCTACCGTAGTGGTGCAGGGTCACCCATTGCACTCAATGGGCCCCCTTTCTCCAGCTTTTGGGGGCTTCACCAACAACACCATCAATGGGAATAGTGTTCCTCCCCCACAATGGGCAAATCAACTGTGGGAGCATTCTGGTCTCAACCCTCTTCCCCGTCTCCTCATTGAAACCTCCTTCCACCAAACAATGCCAAAGAAAAGATGCATGCCTTCACGTCCTCTTACATACAACTGCATCCCTCCCTTGACAGAGGGGTGAAAAAAACAGCTTTACAAATATTAAATGACAACATTCATTCCTCAGGGTCCACATAACCAGCAGTAACCAGAGGCATCCCAGCTAACAAGCTGTAGGAAAATTTCCATGAAGTAACAAAATTGGTAAAAATGTTATTTTGAAAGAAAACATTTATTTTCAAAGCATTCAGGTCTTTTTTTAACACGTTGTATTAATGCTCCACTAACAACTTGTTTTTGATATTTATCTTCAATAGTTCCTGCAAGAACGTTTTTTGATAACTGGAAGATAACGCCTAGAGAATGTCAGCCAATGTTCTGAGCACGTTCCCTGTTATTCAAGATATGATTCAGCCAAATAACATGCTGGAGATATTTTGCTGCTCATCTAAGTGGCTTTGTGAGTTGATGGGAACTCTTAGGAGAAAATTTCAGCCATTCATTTTTTTAATGTGGAAAAAGTAGGAAGCGTGAAGTATTGCGTTGATTTAATTAGACCCCACAAGAGTGAGCAAATGTGTCTCGCTTGATTTGTGTAGAAACATCTCCATGACAACATAAGACATAATTGTTGGTTCCAAAGCGTAATTGTTTGTTTTATTTCAGCTGTCGTCTGTGTGCAAGACATTCTACAGAAAACAGGCGATAAACGTGTTGACAAGATAAGACTCCAGACAAATTGAGCGGCTTCAATCACATCAAGTATTAATTAGAACCGCAGACAGTGAGCAGCTAAACCGTATCAATGATCACATTTCACAGCCTGAACC
>JBAJNP010012290.1:0-13604 GCA_036877545.1 Yasuhikotakia modesta | reverse complement strand
TTTATCAGTGCTGAATTTTTTAAATGGACATTTTTGTGTGTACAAGGCTGGACTTCAGACTTACAGATGATGAAAACAACAACTGCATGCTGTTGGATTTACATGTTTACAGGTACAACTATTAACTAGTTATATAAATGAGACTCCATGGACTTGTTTCTGTACAAAACTAATTATTAAATAGCTTAACCCAAACCCTGCCCATTAAAAAAACAAACTTACTGCATTGTTGTTAAAGCTGTAATGTTCGCCTCTCTGTTGCCACCTCTGTTTGAAACGTAACATTGCAGGTTAGTTTATGTTCTGTATTCTGAAGTCAAACGAAAAATGTGAATCGTGGTAAGAAGTTTGTGTTTGTACTTCTAAAAACTCTATATTTACTCTAAAACATGAAATGAGGGATGATGTTGAGTGAACTTGAGTGTCATTTATCTCCTGTAAATGAACTCTGGTTGTTTCTTTGGCTGTTGTTTTGTTTCTACACACACTCACATTGGCCTCTTCTGTACTGAAGGCATCTGGACACATCACTGCTGGAAGTGGATGTTCAGCCAACATATGTGAGAGTGACCGTCAAAGGAAAGGTGGACTATCCATCTCTCTCTCTCTCTCTCTCTTTATTTTACATAATTTCCCCACAAATCTGAGACACCCAACACTGTAACTGTGTGTGTGTGTGTGTGACAGCATTGACAGATATGACTTTTGGTGTGATTACAGTCATAATGTTTGAAGCCCTACATGAATAAAAGTGTGTTTCTGGGCAATCAGGTCTTCCAGCTGGTTTTACCTGCAGAGGTGAAGGCAGACAGCAGCAAAGCACAGAGGTCCCAAACCACGGGCCACCTGCTCCTGTCACTGCCGCTGGTACAGCTGCCCTCACGCACCTGTGAACATCAAACCGCCCTCATACAAGTCATACACACACACACATCACACACACATCACACACACACACACATCATACACACACATCACACACACATACACACACATCACACACACACACATCATACACACATCACACACACACATCATACACACACATCACACACACATACACACACATCACACACACATCATACACACACACATCACACACATCACTCACACACATCACTCACACACATCACACACACACACACACACACACATCACACACATCACACATCACACACACATCATACACACATCATACACACATCACACACACACACACACACACACACACACACACACATCATACACACACACATGCGGCTCAGTGCAACACTTATCATCAGTTTCCCAGAGTGAAAAACTGACAGAAACATGCTGACTGGCTCTCAGAAGCTACAATTACAACATCAGCTGATCTGGACAGTTATGGAAGATTCTGATTAATTCTCAGTATGTGAAGCATGAAATTCAACAAGATTATTTAATGCATTAAGCTTTTAAAGGCCTTTTAAAACACACAAACTGATGAAGAAGAGAAACATCAGTAGAAATACAACAAAAACGTCATTTCGCTACTAAAATGATCAGACATTTTCCATATGTTTCTAGGCACATGGAGAGATAAAGCCAAAGAAACACTGTGTTAGACCAAGCAGCTGTACGCTTAACACAAACCCTGAGAGAGAGACGAGGTAATGACACGCATACACAGTTCGTTCTGCATTCTCAAACTATTGCCAAGAGCCTGTGTGCGCAGCAGTCAGATAACAGGGACGTTTAGGTGGAAACACATCAGTTTTATGAGTCATATGAGGGACTTTGATGCTGCTTGTTGTAGAATGACACCCCCGGTTCCTGTTTCCTTTGTGTATGGATGAAAATATTAGTCAAATAGTTTCAGAGAAAGTGTGCGTGATAATTTAATATAAACTCACAGACTTCATATCTGATTTGTCTTGATGGACCTCTGCATAGATCTCTGTCTTTATAGATCTGTAAGAGAATGTTCTGTTGAGTCACTCTTTTGCAGAGAACTGTCCCCTGTGTGTGTGCAGGCAAATCTAATGCGTCTTAATGTGTTTGCATTAACCTCTGATGTGGAATTAACTTTCTAACTTTACTGAGGTTTGTTCCAGCTGTGTCTATGTGTGTCCTTCAGACGAACAGCACAGGAATGTGAACACTGGGGTTTGACACTGAAGACCCGATACAAATGTAAAAAATATGCAAATAAAGCGGTTGTCATTCCACACACACACACACACACTCGTGTGACTTCACACTGATAGATGACATCATCTGAGCTGATTACTCCTGACCTCCTGACACACTGGAAGGTCACTCACACACACTCACACACACACACACAACTTTCATGGTGTTATTTATCCATGTGCATCACATACACACTCATGCACACACACACACACCAGCACACCTGTGTTTGTGTTCCTGCCCCTGAGGAAATCACTGCATGTTCAGTAAATCATCTGTGTGTGTGGTAACACTCAGTAAGAATCTGATTGGCTCAGAAGGCACAGTATAATTACTTGCTATCAGTAAGTAGTCTCACTGCCTAAACAAAGCACAGCTGTGTGAGAAAATCACAAGGTTTCAGCTTAAATCTTCAGTGTGTGCAGACGGATTTATCGGTGACCCATCACGCAGAAATTTGTTTTCCAATCTGAGAGGAAAAGAAATTTGTCATTTCCACAATGCTGTCACGCTGACCTATAAAACAAATAATGATGTTTTCAACTGTTATGAATGACTAAAGACCAAATGATAAGATCAGGCCTCAGCCCACATACAGCCGCTCAAATGTCACGTTTTTCTGAATATCTGGAAAATTGCATTAGGCGGGACATTGTCCACTTGACTAGATTTGATTGGACCGTAAAAAGTGAGCATGTGATGTCATTGGATGAAGCTTGTCTAATAGTACAGAAAGTCATGTTGAATAAGAATTAAATACGGCACCTATTAGAGTTACAGACTAATACACTGCAACAAAACAACAGTCTCACTCAGATGTGTCTTCCTGCAGGACGTCACGGGAGCGTGAATTACTGGAGGTGGATCCCAGGAAAAGTGTGGCTGGGAATCTGGCCAACATTGTTTCCGGAGGAAAGGATTTTTCCCACAACCCCCAGCGCTTCTCACAGACCCATCAGCAGTGTGGCTTTGAGGAGAGACCCGTGTCAGAGGACTTTGTGGACGATCCAAAAGTACCTCCTCTTATGTGAGAGAGAGAGAGAGAGAGAGAGAGAGAGAGCGCAGAAGTGATAATGACACGCTCTGCTGAGCTTGTGGAAGTGTGTGTGATGAAACAGTGTGAGATATATTTAGCTCTCTTCATTAGACGTATAGTCGAGCAAATGAGTAATTGTCAGTCTCATTAAAGCCTTCTGAATATTTCACTTCTAAAGATCCTTCATTTTCTGTGTGCGTTCCCCCGCGCTCTCTCTCTCTCACACACACACACATTTATTGACAATATGTCTCTGAACTAGATCAATGCCTCCTTGTGTTCACACCGGTCTCTTACTTATTATTTTAAATCATTTATTATCATTTTAAAACATACTTCTGTAACAAACTGTATGTATTGTCTGTCCAAGCAAATAATTACATTTACACATTTTGCAGATACTTTCATTCAAAGCAACTTTTAAGTTCACATACAATTTATGGAATTTATGCAGGTTAAAGACACATTTGAAGAATAAGAGCATGTGTGTGTGTTTAGCATCAGTGTGTGTGTGTGTGTATAGCATCAGTGTGTGTGTTTAGCATGAGTGTGTGTGTTCAGAGCTGAACTCTGCTGGAGAAAACTTCACTAGCCTGGTTTAAAGTCTATGAGATGTCCTTTCAAAAGTACTGAAACCAACTTGTGTGTGAAAGAGGTCAGAAACGCTCACAACTGCCAACAGAGGAGACGCTGCCAACGCTGTTTTACTGTTTTCTGGAAAGCAAGCAGATAAACTTTTACACACACACACACACACACACACACACACAGGGAGTTCTCCTCACGGTTTCATTCTTCATGTCACAGGTTTTGTTCTTTCTGTGATGTTTCATGCGTGTGCAGGTGGACTTTGCTGGATACATTTCCAGCTTTATTTAAACCCTGTCATAAGTATTTATGATGAGTATTTATATTGCTGCTGACATTTAAACACTCCTGTGCTACGCTGGACTAAATCTTATAAAAGCCATTTCAGAGTCGCTACAAAGCGAGCAAAACCCATTACAAATCAAACGGCATCATTTATAAATAATGGTAATACATTTAATACCGTGTAAAGCTACACAGGTTTAATGTCAACATAAAATGAGGTCAAAAGTCAGAACACCAGTGAAAATGTTTTGATGGCCATTTTTCTGTATATTTTAGGGTAAGAAAAAGAATGACAAAAGAATGACATGGTCAAGTTAACAAAATAAAACATTTTATTTTGTTCAGGTTTAAATTGATTTAAAATTTAGATTGTGTGGTCTCAGACAGTTCACTGTATATTCACAACTGTTCATAAAATGTACAGCTAATGGGTTTGTGTGTTTTAAGCGTATCACATTTCATATTCTTTTACATCAATAATGTTAAACCAGAACTGAATTCTACTCCAGTTGTGTGTTCACATTAGTACTTGTGTTTCATATGTGAATTGTGCTGGTATGTCTGCTGTAGGTTATAGAAGTTGCTCAGAATGAATAAAACATGATGATGTCAGAAGCTGGACACAGACTGAATTATTCAACCCCTGTCACCCTAACAAAGATGCCCTCCTGTCTTTCTCTCCTCTGTCTTTCCACTCCCCTGATTCTGCTGTCCCTCCCATCACAGACACGCAGAAGATCTGCTGCTCTAACTTCAGACTGAGGGCATTTTTGATGTAACTTCACATTTATTGATCCGTTTTTCATCTTGTCTTTGCTCGCCCGTTCTCCTCTCTCAGGGGAAGCGTATGTCAGGATGGTGGTACAAGCTCTCAGCGCTCTAATATAACTGCTCTTCATCTCTCTGAGGTCAACAGCATCTCTCAGCTACTTGCCGTCTTAAGCTCTTCAATTTATGGCTTATGAATCATAAAGATTTATATCACAAATCTAAAAGCTGCGTTCATAGGAACAGGAATGAAACATCCTGTGCTTAATTCAGCTGATGCCGGATTTCTGGAGCTGGTTTTGAATTGACATGTATGACTGGAAACAGTCAAGGATGCAAACACAGATAAATTTGCTGTGATTTACAGGAATGTACCCATAATGCACTGAGGTCACCTTAGAGTGTCCCTGAAGGCAGTGTATTGAAACACCCCCTGCTTTTCTACCTTGTACCATTCTTGAAGGGCTATTTCACAGCTCTAGTCAACAGCCATCTTGAAAGGCCAGTAACAAGCATCTAAATTCATCAGAGAGCAGTCAGACACTAAAACACAGAGACTAAAACACAAAACCTCGCCACAACAGGAGAATAACATTCATGAAACTCACATACGTACAAGACAACAATCAGGCTTATATAAGAAACACTACAGTACTGTACACACTGTACAAGCTGCTGTGTTTGCAGAATATTCTCATCTCTGATGTGTGAGATTTGAAACCCAAGAAACCTTATTCTCCTGGAGAGTGTAAATCTCATTAATGATAAATGAAACTCTGAGACTACCTCACTGTGGGACTCCGGCTCTCTCTCTCAGTTTAAAGCGCTTTGTTGGCTTTACAAATAACATACAGTCATATTGCCAAAGCAATTGCTGCTTTTCTGCAGGCAATACGAATTAAACATTAAAAGGGTTATTATACAAAACATGCAATTCAAGTCCATAAATAAACAAGTGTGTGTGTGTGTGTGTGTGTGTGTGTGTGTATACATATACAAACACACTCATATATGCGTCACACACGATGCACAATAGTTGACGCCTCTGTGATAATACAGATATTTTAAAAAGACGAAAAAGTAACAACTAATCATTAAAATATGTTTTTATATATGTGACCACCAACACCA
Source organism: Yasuhikotakia modesta (assembly GCA_036877545.1). Lineage (NCBI taxonomy): Eukaryota > Metazoa > Chordata > Actinopteri > Cypriniformes > Botiidae > Yasuhikotakia > Yasuhikotakia modesta. Next base: position 7,642 of record JBAJNP010012290.1, on the reverse strand, counting down.
AACATGGGCCCTACAAGAATTCACATGTCTCATATGGATACACAGTTTCTGCGACCAGAAAGGTGTTGCGCAGCTGATGTTCAGATTGGACACCGACGCTCCTTCACCGAACCTGCTGCCGCTCCATCCATTCGGGAACAACCCCAGCTGCTTTCCCAGGTTTTGGGTTATCGTGGCAGGTACAATATTGCGTTGACGAGGCACAGGATGGCATGTCAGCGGAGTGTCACGTGCCCCGCAGGCTCCCTGTCTCGCGCTTGTGTCTGAACCCCCGTCTGGGCGGCGCGCGCGAGCCTCTCCTCCTACCCGCGCCGCCGTGAAGCGCCGTCCGCGAGCATCGGTTAGAAGATTTCAATTCAGCGATCATGCGCTCGTACAAACGACACGGTAAGGCGGATACGTGTGCGGCCACCGACGCTAGAGCCGCTGTTATATAGACGCGTTCAGACGTTGCATATTTTGGTGATCCGGAGACGAGAGGGATGCAATTGTTGCGCGTCGCCGCAGACGCTTTTTCTCAGTGCTGCGACGCGCATTGCATTTAAACGCAAAGGTTTCCGTGCAGCCAGCGGCCTGCAATCGTGAGTTTGTGCGTGAGGGCGCGCGCACGCGTGTGCGTTTTACACACTCGTGTTTTTTCAGCCCATCCGCCTCGCGCCTCCCTCTCTGAACCAAGTCCTTAAATGACCCACCGCCACTAAGGAGCTCGCGCTTTCCCCGTCCGGATCATGGCATGCGCCCCATCCCGGACTTCCACACGCGCGGCGCCGAGGTTCGAGAGCTGTGAACATGGGAATCAGGTCCAGAAATGCCGCTAGCGGCGCCGAGGACCCGCGCGAGCGGAAGAGCGCTCTGGCCGGAGAGCTGGAGCAGTGCGCGGGGCAGGAGCGCGACGGCGCGCTGCTGCTCGTCGGTTCCGGCAAGGAGACGGACTTCAAACGGGGCTCGCAGAACATCGGTCTGCTCGCCAAGACGCCTCTGGGCTACACACGTCCCGTAAAGAGGAATAACATCAGGAAGCGACGGATCCAGAACCTCATTTACGACGCGCTGGAGAGACCCAGAGGATGGGCGCTGCTCTATCACGCGTTTGTGTAAGTACACCCGACGCCTTAACCTACAGAACTACAGAACAGAAAACAGGAAACAGACCTGAAGTTGTTAGTGCCCAGTGTTACTGTGTGCCGGAGATCTCCGTGGTGCTGAAACATACAGCTACAGATAGTTACAGCAGATACAAAATCACCTGATGGTCACCTGTGATCATCACATCCCTGAAATAAGGGTGCTGTGATCTCTAATGCTGTCTGTCTGTGGAGCTTTCCATGATTCTGACATCAGTCATGATGATGTCATATTACCACAGCCCTGTGATAATCACATACCTGTATTTACATTACAGGTGTTGGTTAAACAGATGTTTATATCCAAAGTGACTTACAAATAAGGAAAATAACAAGCAATTTGTCCATAGTAAGCGTAACACAAAACACTATGACTAAAGAACATGCTATATTAACACATAAACATAAAGTGGCTGTCATTAGGCGGAAAGGAACCAGGCTCATGGTGGTATTAATGTTCTGTAGGGTCCACACATGATTACGCATAATTCATGCTCCATTTTCTGTCCAGGATGTGCACAATATCTGCAGCGTAGCTTTTACCAGCGTGTGTGTGTGTGCGTGTGGTTTCTCTGACTCTACCCGAGCTTTTAACCAGGGCGCTCTGTGTCACGTGAGGTTGCTCCACACCATATTAATGTGAATAATTGATTTCAGAAACTCTTTCTGTGCTGAGCAGTGTTGTGGCATTCCAGTGTGGTTTGTGTGTGGATATGTGTGTTGGGGTTAAAATCTCAGCTCACTTTACCAGCGTATCTGGAGAAAAGGGTCAAACTGAGGTGTTAAAGGCAGGGTGTGGCTTCCTCAGTGTCCTGTGTTTGTGAGGTCTTACGGACGCTTCTTCTGCAGGGACACTGTTGGGTTACCGTCAGTTTAAAGACTCCGGTATCATTATAGCATTCATCTCCATTCAATAAATAACCACAATTAAATAAACTTTCTTAAACAATCTTTAACCCAACAAATTAGATATTTTATCTGAAATATTCTGGTTTAATGTTTTAGATGTAAGATGTAAGGCTTCAGACAGGCATCTCCAGAGGCATAATGAGTCGTTTTATGGGACGGGTGAACCAACCATTAGTTGGTAACTTCTTCCAACTAATTAACTCTGTCTGTGTGCTATAGGTTGATTTTGAGGTTTGATAGCTACATGTAAGGCTGGAAAAAGTCATGAGCCTCATTTGTTTCCCATATTTATTTTACATTTTATTACAATTGTGAAAACTACAAACACGTCACATTTTAAACTCCTGTGGGTTTTTGTATTTGCAGTTTTTATGTGTATTTTCAGACCAATAATTAATAATTGTGCAGATGAAATATCAGTTAAAACTCATGACAACAAAGTGATTCTAAAAATGACCAAAATGTCCGTCTCTGACTGAAAGGAAATGAGGGATATATCATATAGATACAGAACATGAATAATGAAACATCAGTTTGACAGAATGTGTCTGATTTTGTGTCTGATTGCCTTCAGCTATTGATCAGAGACACCGGTTAAACCAGGAACCACATAAAACCAGGAACTTGGAAGCATTTTTATGAGGAATTCTCTGATCTGTGCAGGAAAAGAAAACCCCACATTTCCTAAACACACACTCCTCAGTCCTGACACCACAAGATGGAGCGTTTACTCAAGTGTAACCGTAGAACATCTGAAATCAAACAGCCGAGTCTCTCTGGAGACTCAGAGAAACATCAGCTTCTCATTTACTCACCCTCATGTTGTTCCAGACGTCTTCTGCGGAGCACAAAAGCAGATTCAAACTCAGTCCTGTTTACTTTCATTCTATAGAGAAACAGCGGCAGCCATTTCTTTCATCTAAAACAAAAGTGAAACAGGTTTGGAACAAAATGAATGAAGGTAAATGATAGAAGATGAGCTATATTTTAAATAAAACAACACAGTTACTGTAAACATAATTCAGATATCAGACCATACAAAATGTGAACTAGATTTAACCCTGTTTATATTTACTAAGAGGTTTTTTGTTGCCCTGCTGGTGCGAAAATAAGTGCATATTCTGTTACAGACAATTATGTCATTATTGCTTCAGGACAGTAAGTGCACAAACCAAACTGCACTGATCACATCCTGATTGTAACAGGGGCCGAAACTGTGGACTCCAATCCTGGCCAGAATCTTTAAGTGGAATCTGATACAAGCCGCTACAACAAACTAATACAGAGAGCTGAGCAGGACATAATGTGAGAATTTATGGCTCACTGTAAGATCTCACAGCAGCAGTTTTAAAAGGCACGGTGGCTACTTACATCTGGGCTGGCAATTTGAAGGTTCACGGTTCGAAGCGCTGATTTACGATCCGACCCGGAATGCGTAACCGACCCTTCATCACAATTTCAACCTTGCAGACGTCACTTAACCCTGGGCTGCTCTGGGGGATGTGCCTGTAAGAAATAAAGCATAAGGTGCTTTAGTGTGACAGCATGTCAGCTGAATGTGTGTGTTCTGAACTCCAGGCATGCAGTGTGTGGTGTTCATCTGAGAATCAGGCCCCAGTGCAAAGAGAACTGAAGGTCAGTCAGTCACCCAGCATGTGTGTGTGTGATGCTTGTGTATCACAGCTAACAGAGGGTCCGATTCACCCCCTCCACTGACCCGGTTCTGATCCATAATTTAAACAAACGTGTGCTTAAAAATCATTTCTTATGTTAGTATAACAAATGTCTAGGTGGATCATTTAATCAAACGTTTCTGTCTTTACAGAAGTTACCACAAAATTAAAAGATATTATTCTTAATGCCTTTTACATGAAATTTAGCAGTGCTTTCATAATCTATTGATGCATGTTATTTAGTTTTTCTTCTTGTGCCCTCTTGATAAAAAAATTAAAATATGTAAAAAAATCAAAAGCTGAAAATGTTGTTCCCCTCAAGAATGGCACCTTTCCTGATGATGCCAGTTTGGCGGCTTGGGCGGAGCCAGAGTTGTTAACCACGCCCCTCCAATGACCAGTTACAGTGAGCTTTGAAATGGCTATTTTTCTAGATCCAGCCAACTTCCTGTAGAAAAACAAGCCATGCCCACATTTCCTGCTGTTAGGAACTTCAGTAGAAGTGATTTACTGTGACCCATTACTGACTTAACACTGCCACCAAAACTCCCTTTCAGATGAGGGGGTAAACAGAATGACTTTTAAGTTTTCAACAGGTGACAGAGACGCTCTATGTTTTGCTTTGTTTGCTTAAACGGCAGTTTCTCAGCGGGTTAAAACTGGAAACGCAGCATCAACTCACACGTTTCAGTAGGTGCAAAGTGTTTTCCTCCCTAATCTGCACTGACCAGCACTCTAAAGCCACAGGGTGACTCTTACTGCTGCCGGCCTTGTGCTGTTGGATTTGAGAGCGTGTGTGTGACCTTCCTGCTCAGAGAAAGGTTAAAGGATATGTTTTCAGAGTGAGAGAAAAAATCCATTTATGTCATGTTTGTTCTGCTCTAGGCCAAAAGAGACACACACACACACTCAAAGTGGAGGTGTAAATATGTGTGGTGTGTGTGCTCTCTGTGGTTCTGTAATTCACAGATCATTTTATCTCTGCAGGTTGTTGTGTTACTCAGTGAGAAAGGAAATATCTTGATGTCTGAGTGGGAAATCTGTGTGTGTGTGTGTGTGTTTAGATATGTGCTAACAAAATTAAGGTTAACAAACATAATTGCTAAAGTAAATTATAGGTGCTGATTCGGCGCTCATGTCATGACAATTAGCTGTGGTGCTCATATGGGCGGCCTGAGTTTTAATCCAGCTGGTGAAAGTTTTCTTTTCTCTACTGTATATTTTAAAGTGAATAAAAGTGGCTGGACTAATATAATGATAAAACTTTAAAACGTGTTTTAGGGTTTTTCAAATTCAGAAAGCAGCTTTGATTATAATTTAAGCAGTGACACAACCTAACAATTTGAACACAGACACAGTCAGTAAAATGAAATTACTGTTTATATTAAATATTAAATAGACAAAATAATTAATAACCAAAACACATGACAAGACATCTAATAATTGCAGCTAAACAACTAAATTAACGTTACAACCATGATATCTTGCAATCAGTAATAATAATAATGATAATAAAAGTAATAATGAAAGTGTTTTGGTTTATAGAAAACTTTTGGGTTGGTGCATCACACTGATCCTCAGGTCATGTGACGTCTACAGTCTGTTCCTCTGACTCACACAAACCCATTAACATGGGCAAGAATGAGGTGGCAGTTAAATCTGCACCTCACAGAGGGACTCACCCGCTGAAAACAGGGTGTGAAGTTGAAACTTCACCGCCGTCACCATCAAACGCTCATTTCTCTCCAAACCTCCATAACTTTCCTGCTCTGCAGAACACAGAGTTATTTATGGCAGAAGATCCGAGCTGCAGTTTCTCACTGAAAATCAATGCGACCGTGGCTGTCAGGCAAGAGTTAGAGTAAATAAAACTATATTGTGGTCTGTTCCTTTGCTGAGCCATCAGACGTCTCAGAAGATTTGAAATAGCGCATGAGTCATGCCAACTTGACAATGACTTTTGGTGCTTGTTGGAGTTTGACAGACGCTGGTCCCTGGTCCCTTTCACCGAGAGCTGAAGGAATATATTTGGATTAAGACTCAGCGGATTTCAGAGTCTTCAGACTCCCGTCACACGATGTCCAATGATGTCAACAATCGCTAGGAAAATGGTTCATAAAATATTATTAATCAATATCAATCAATTTTCAGCAACATGTTTCTGTGACGCAGGGGATGTCTGTAAAAGACAGACCTGCTGAAGTCCAGAATCTGTCTGGAAAGAATTTAAGGGGAAGCATAAAATGATCCACCACCAATTGATCGGGTCGAGTCCAGTGAGTCCGGTTCTGTCCCTGACCAAAAAATACAGCAACAACACAACCTGTGTGTGTCTGCATGAGGATACAGTAGTATTTTTATTTCTGTTCTTTATGTTCTGTTTGACTACTAGATACAGCTGGTAAGAGACTAAAGAAAAATATTTATCAATATCATTTCTGTCTTTAAATTTTTTTACTTCAATTGATATTTAATGTATAAATGTATAATGTATAAATAACCTTCATTATTTATCCATTATACGTTGTTAAAGTTTCTTCAGCTCACAATAACACTTAATACAGGCTTAATCTTCACAGTGCAACCGGCTGTTTTGTGTGTTGTGTGTGTTCTGTTGTGTGTGCTGTTGTGTGTGTTCTGTTGTGTGTGCTGTTGTGTGTGTGATGTGTGTGCTGTTGTGTGTGTTGTGTGTGCTGTTGTGTGTGTTGCTGTGTTGTGTGTGCTGTTGTGTGTGTGATGTGTGTGCTGTTGTGTGTGTTGTGTGTGCTGTTGTGTGTGTTGCTGTGTTGTTTGTGCTGTTGTGTGTGTGCTGTTGTGTGTGTTGCTGTGTGTGTTGTGTATGCTGTTGTGTGTGCTGTTGTGTGTGTTGTGTGTGCTGTTGTGTGTGCTGTTGTGTGCTGTTGTGTGTGCTGTTGTGTGTGTTGTGTGTGCTGTTGTGTGTATGTTATGCGTGTTGTTGTGTGTTGTGTGTGATGTTCTGCAGTACATGTGTGATAACTCGTGACTCGTGACTCATTCTACAGCTTGGCCCAGATTTTTAAGCACCATACTAGAAAGTTCTCACATCTACTCCTGTAAAAAGTGAATATTAGTTGAGATAATGTTGTAAAAAGTGAGTCAGTTTTAATTGGTTAAGACTGTGGAGAGCTTTACTTCCTGTTTGAGAATTGAATCAGATCTGCACTTTATTAGATCTGATATCTTCTGTACATTCAAACCAAAAAACTCTGCCAAAACATTCTGAATATTGATTTTTTTATTTACACTTAGGAAATACGTATTTAAACTGACATATAAACGCTGCAACATAAGGAAGCGGAAACTTTAGAAGTTCCACGATACACAGTTAAAAAATCTAGTTAGTACAAACAAACAGTAGAACTAGCATTGATTCGATTAGTTCATTTGTTACCAGTGTTGGAAAAGCCCCTGTGACTAATCTGCCCCTGAGTAAATTGCTATTTTAAATACATTTACACTAAAATCCAGTGGAACATTTAATTGACATTATAAATGGCGTGTATGAAAGTAACTCTGTTTCTCGCTAGTCGCTTTGGCCACTTCATTGCCTTCTAAAGCACCTAGTCATGTGACACGTTACCACAGTAACATCATCTTGTGCAGAGGAGGAGGGCTCGACTGCCTGCCCGTGTACATACACACTTCCAGCACATTTACAACACTCACCTCCGCAACACACGCATGCACACACTCCTCATTTAAACAGTTCCGTGCAACCGAATAGGAAATGTAAGAGGAAGTTGACAGCGTGTGTATGAGTGTGCATGTTTTGATGTGTGTGTGTACATGTGTGCATGACACAGGGAGTTTCTCCAGAGATTCTGTTGCTCAGCAACTGTCCTTAATTAGAATCACAGCTAAAAGTGAACAAACATCACGATCCCTCAGAAATCTGCGTGTGTTCGTGTCTGTATG
>JBAJNP010012289.1:0-13608 GCA_036877545.1 Yasuhikotakia modesta | reverse complement strand
ATATTTTATATTTGTTTGGTGCCTGGAAATGGTGTCTCTAAAATCTGTTTTAAAAAGGGCATCAATACCAACAGATGTTGTGCTTTAATTTGACACCCCAGTACAGCTAATGCTGGTCTTTACATGAACAAACGACAGCGGATGTGTCTGAAAAACAATCCCACAATTCTAACATTAAACTAATAAATGACAGTCTGATGCTACAGTCACTTATAAATTATAACCTGAAACAGAAACTATGAAGGTTTGTAATGAGTTCACACTCCTGCATTCTGTAAAACAGTGTTACAATCCCACAATTAAGGCAGTTTGTTGGTTATATTTGTTATTTACAGGCTTTTGTTTTGTCTTCCAAAATATCTTAGAGAAACAATTTAGTTTCATCTTCTTTCAGAAAATATTACATTTTATTTGATGTAAACGTAATGGTTACATTTTGTCTGGCACATTTTCATTATTTAGTGTTTCTGTAGCTCAGCTGGTACAGCATCGTGTTAGCAGTGCAGAGGTTGTGGGTTCGATTCCCAGGGAATCTGATTGCAAAAAAGTAGAACTTAAATGTACTGTAAGCTGCTTTGGAAAGAAGCATCTGCTAAATTTAAAAGGTCAAATGTATTTTAACCTACGATGTCAGATTATTAAGAGGAAACGGCTGTATGCCCTGAAATGTGTTGTGAAATGTTTGTAAACAGGATGAGATTGTGTGATTATGTTTATTATGCCGTGTTTATGAGAAACTAAAGTGTGAAGCATGTGCATTTGGAAGCAAAAGAAGGAATTTTCACAATGCAATCCTGAATTTATAACAAATCCTGTTTTTTCAGTTTATCTTTGTCCCAAATCCTGACAGTTTGTTTCATTGTTAGTTTTCTGTGGGTGAGCGTTTAACCCCAGGTTAGATGATAAAAGAGTGAGTGAGGATTGTTATGGGACACGGGTTTGTAAACCCATATCAGTGTATTCACAGTGTTCACAAGTCATTTACTTTCATGTTGGCCCTTAACACACACACACACACACACACTTCCAGCTCACTCATTAGACTAATGTATCCAAATTGATTTAATACTGACTACCTTGACGTCATGAAGCACACTACATAGTGCACTACAGATCAGACACGTAGATCCGTGATCACGTTTAAATGCAGAACTTACTGTAAATGTAAACATGGGCCATTAAAAAGCAAATCTATGGAATCCATATAATAATAATAATGCAGTAACATTGTTTGTGTGTCTCCCGTTAACGTGCATTAATTTCCCATTAACGGAAGTCATTCATTCATCACAAACTGGTGTCCGCCGTCTCAACTTTGGGCACCGCAGGTTCGGTGATCGTGTCCGGATGCGCGTCTCTACAGAAGAAAACTGCGGGGTTTTTACAGGCCCACATCGCCACCTCTCCCCCGTTGGCTGGGCTGGAGGAAGACAGGCGGCTGTTCGCCCCGTGTCGGCTCACGTACCGGTCCCGGATTCGGTCCGCCCGCGTGCGCACCGCTTCCCTGCGCTGCGTCTGCGTGGACAGGTACGCGGCGATGTTTCTAGTCCTGTATCCCTCCTCCCTGCTCCGGCCCAACAGCATGGATATATTTGGGTTTCTTATGGCGTAAATCAAAGGGTTAATGGCACCATTGGCCCACGCCATCCAGATGGCCACGGTGTCCATGGCAGGACTAAACGTGTAGCTTCCCAAGGCAGTGATGATGCCCATCACACAGTACGGCCCCCAGCAAAAGATGCTGAACACTATCATGATGAGCACCGTGGTGGCCGTGCGCATCTCGCTGTAGAAGCGCAACAGGTGCGCGTACGTGGTCACCGGCCGCACCCGGATCTCCGACAGCCGGACGGTTTTGCAAATGTTATAGTGGCAGAAACACATGAGCGCGAAGGGAAGCAGGTAGCAGGTCACTATTAAAGTTATGCTGTAGCCAGTGCCCATCCTGGAGGTGCCAGAGTGGAACACGTACATGCAGTGATAAAACCCCTGCTTGTGCACCACCAGGTGTCCAGGGGTCTGCATCAGCAGATACCAGGGGAACGAGAAGACCACGGCGCATAACCAAACGGCCACCAGGAGCTGAACGGCTCTCCGCCTGCCGATCTTGGCCTGCGGTTGCCTGACGATCGCATAATATCGGTCGAACGAGATGAGGGTCATGGTGAGCGTGGAAATGATGCCGAAACACGTGTTGAAAAAGCCATTGGCGACGCAGAAGCGCTCCCCGAACATCCACTGACCGTCTTTGCTGAAGAGCATCATGAACGAAAAGGGCAAACAAAGAACCGCCGTCATGAAGTCAGAAAGCGAGAGAGACATGATGAACGCGTTGGTCACTGTCCTCAGCTGTCTGTGCTTGATAATAACCACCACCACGGCTGAGTTGCCCAGACTGGACAGCAGGAAAATCGCCAGGAGGAGCAGCGCTTGCGCGGCCACCGCGATGCCTTGGAGAACCGAGTTCCCCTCCAAACTCCGCACCGGCGTGTCTCGTTGCATCTCCAGTCCGGCTGTGTGGTTGTTTCCAGCGCCGTTTGCAGCTGGTTTGATGGTGACTATCTCTAAAATGAAGTCCGAGGCTGACATGGTTCCCGCGGTCGTGTCGTTGATGCCGGTGAGATCCATTGGACACGATTAGGGCGCATCCACGGGGAGGAAGAGAATTCATCCCTTGTCAAGCTGCTGTGTCCGTATGACCATAAAAATAAGTTTGCGGAGGATGCGACACGGACCTCACAGATGTCGATGTCCACTGGAGGACCTCACAGATGTCGATGTCCACTGGAGGACCTCACAGATGTCGATGTCCACTGGAGGCATCAGCCGCAGACGCTGCGTTTGGAGGAGAGGGTCTGTGCATCGCACCGATGGTCGGGTCGCGCAGCTCGCTGCCCTCCTCCGAACCTCCTGCGATCATTCTGCGTTGTGCAAATCATTTACTTGACCGATAGCACGACGGAAACAAAACGATCACCTCCAGGGGGCGATTTAGGGCTCGGGGCTGAATCTTTTGTTCAGTCAAGTATTCTTATATTTTTTAGTTTTTAAGCATATCAGTTTGGTGCCTAATGCGTAACTTATAAGCCTGTTGTTAATGAAGAACGTGTCAGGGAGATTCACGCTTTAAATTTGCTCGATAAAATCATCTTACGACTCATCAGGGCACAGCGAAAAACGTTGTGATTGGTCCAGCCCGCCAGCGCGGTAAAACGCAACACGTGCCACGTGATAACATCAGCCAATGCGCTGCTCCGCCAGCGGAGAGGATAATAATTTACATTTGATAATAACATACAAACGCTTCATTTGCAAATGAATGGGACGCAAACTGAAGGGTTTGCGTTATATAATCATTAGTTATGGAAAACACAGACAAAGAAAACAATTATAGCGCGCAAGTTATTTCTATTAAACGTCATTCTGTTTCTATGATACAGATGTAGGTCACCGCCCCTCCCCGTGACGTATGAAGATCTATCTATCTATCTATCTATCTATCTATCTATCTATCTATCTATCTATCTATCTATCTATCTATCTATCTATCTATCTATCTATCTATCATGCATTCATGGCGTCAGCCGGTGGCGCTGTCACGACGTTTTAACAACCCGCCCAACAACCACAGAAGAAGACGCAGGGCAGCATTGCTTCCGGTTTATGTCGCGTCGTTTAAATCTTAGTTTTCTGTCATCGGACGATCAAATTCATCGCTTTGTAATGCTGCTCGTATGATATGGGTACGTGAAAACGATTTATATTAAATGCTATCGGTTATTGAAGAAGAAACTAATGCAGTTTGACGTTTGTCGATGCTGCTGCCATCGCGACGGATTGATGGCGTTACATTGAACGAGTGCGAATGCTCTGTTTTGAGGTACAGTGTCGGTGCACAGATGTCATGTGTTGATTTGTGATGCTGTTTGTGTGGGTTTGGTTCAGCTGTCGCGATGAGCTTCACATGTCCTGGGCTTTACTGCGGACGAACCATCATAAATGACTCCGTTGAGGGAGAATGTGGGGTGAGTGTCTGCTGAACGATACCAGTGAAACAAACACGATGTTAAACTTGATAACAGTAGAAATAATGTCTTCATTCAAGACTCAAGGGCTCAGACCTGTCAGCGTGAGGTAAATAAAATAGATGAATTGTGTGTAAAACCAGTGTGTCTTTCTGTAAATGTCACTTTATGATCATTTTATGTCTATTAAGCAGTATCTGTTCATTTGTTAATTCTTGTATTCAGTGTGTTATATACACACTCTTTATTTGTTGTTGAAATGAGTGATTTCACAGTGTTGGTGTTATTTGTTCTGAATTTGGGCTGAAGTCGTTGTTTTTAAGATTCACTAACATTTGTCATGTTTGTTGTGGAGGTTTGTCCTCGTGGTCAGAGGGCAGACATGCAGAAGATCTGTCAGAAATGCATCGGATCTCCTGAACTCTACGATTGGCTGTATTTGGGCTTCATGGCTCTGCTGCCGTTGGTCCTGCACTGGTTCTTTATTGAGTGGTATTCAGGGAAGAAAAGGTACTAAAACTAATCTTTAATTCTGATGTTACTGTCACATGACTCCATATACAGTGTTATTGTTGGTACGTGGCAAAGCTACATTGTATGATATCGTACCTTCGATTTTTAAGATGAATTCTACAGTATAAGTATAAGATAAAGACTCAGTTTTTGGTTCTTTATGTCAAACTAACATCATTTGCTTTGTGGCCTAATTTGTTAGATCTGAAGTCCTCTAAAACTAGCTGATGTTTTTGTGACATGACTGTCAGTTCCAGTGCACTCTTCCAGCACATGACGGCTCTGTTTGAGTGCACCACCGCCGCTGTGGTGACTCTACTGCTGAACGACCCCGTCGGCCAGCTGTCCATCCGCTCCTGTCAGGTCAAGATGCTTTCGGACTGGTACACGATGCTGTATAACCCCAGCCCAGACTACATCACCACGCTGCACTGCACGCAGGAGGCCGTGTTTCCTCTGTCAGTTTCTGTTTCATCTTCTGTATGAGTTTTTGAGGTTATTTCTGTAGGGCTTCCACGCAGTTCTGACCCACCTCATGTCTGTGCTGTTCCAGATACACCATGGTTCTGATCTACTACTCCTTCTGTCTGGTCTTCATGATGCTGCTGCGGCCGCTGCTAGTTAAGAAGATCGCCTGTGGTTTAGGAAAGACGGATCGATTTAAGAGCATCTACGCAGCTCTTTATTTCTTCCCAATTCTAACTGTCCTGCAGGCTGTTGGAGGAGGTCTTCTGTGTGAGTGATACACTATCATGATGAAACATTATTATTTGAATGTTTGAGAAAGCATTTAACATCACGGTTTGTCTCGTTTCTTCAGATTACGCGTTCCCCTACATTATTTTGGTGTTGTCTTTGGTTACTCTGGCTGTGTACATGTCTGCTTCAGAGATTCAGGTAAATAAAATTCAGTAAATAATGTTCTAAATCCTTTTTTTTACATACTTGCCAAGATAGATCAAGGATTATATATATTAAAAGATGTCACACCTCTGTTACGATGAATGGGAGAAAGAGCAACACTCAATATGGCCGCTGTTGTGCAGGAAGTCCCGACTTCTAGTAGAAAGAGCCAATCATGTTAAACATTAACAATGCTGTGAGGAAGTGCCAGTGATTTTAAATCTGTCTACCTCCATTTAAGTAGATAAAGCTTCGTCTTATATGACTAATGTAGCTGTCTGGAGGCATTGCAGTATGACCGCCGAGTAGCGAGACGGATCTTTGAAAAAATGCATTTGTTTTAAACCCACAGTCTTTCAAAAACCTCGTGGCCAAGAAGAAGAGACTGGTGGTTCTCTTCAGTCACTGGCTCCTTCACGCTTACGGCATAATCTCCATTTCCCGGCTGGATAAACTGGGGCAGGATTTGCCTCTGTTAGCCCTGGTACCCGGACCTGCTCTCTTCTACCTGCTGACTGCCAGATTTACAGAGCCTAACCGAATCCTGTCAGAGGGTGGAAATGGTCACTGATGTCATATCCTGTGCAGAAGTCCCACCTCCTCGTAACGAACATTCCTTCAACGTGAGAATCTTTATGTTTGTGCTACAATCAGATGCAGGAAAAGATGTTGAGTTTGAGACACCAAAGAGCCATAAACGAAACATTTAGTGTGTTCTGTCGGTGAATAGGAAGGTTTTGCTGGTTTAGTATTGCTCTGAATTAAAATAAATAAGGTGAGATGCTTCTGTAGAAAATTTCTTTGAAGAACACTCTTGAAGAACAGTATCTTCTTTCATGAATCAGCCCTTTATCCTGTAATATAGGTTATATAAGGACTACTTTGTGTTATATTATGATACAGCTGGTCTGTGAGTTTCTCGAGAATACGGCTAACCTAACAAATGTTCTTGTGCCAAATATATCATTAGTTGCGGTTTAATGATAGCATAACACTACAAAATGAATGTTTTACAACAGCTTGTTTGCATGTGAACACAACAGTCTTGCTGATAAATATGTACATCTGCTCACACAAAAAAAATGATTTAATGATTCTATAGTTTTAAAAATTTCAAAACCTCCGTCCTTCCGTTCTTATAATTTGACTAAAGGTTTTTTAAGCATGTATATTTATATAAGTATGTTCTGCATTTACATGTGAAATACAACACAGTTATCTGAGATGTTTAAACTATAAACAATTTATTGTAGTGACATATAGTGTGTGATGTTGGTGGTGAGATACATTTATGGTCATCAGTTCTACAAACATAAATGTTTATCAAATGTTCTTGACATGTGAAATAAACGATTGTTACAGTTACGGCAGACAGAAGGTGTTTATTTCCTTATTTCCTGAAGGTGTAATTCAGTTTATTTCCTGTCTGCTGGAGTTGTGATTCAGCATCATGGAGCTCACGGACATTATCTGACTCTCCAGCCGACTGCTGATGTCACTGATGTTGTGTTTCCTGCCCTGAATCTTCAGCATGAGTCTGTGAACACTCTCAATGATCTTCTGAATGCTGTCTGCAGATTCCTGGAAGAGCATTAAGTTATTCTCTTGTTTTTAATCGCTTCATAATCATGTTGTTTTTGTAGTATCATATTGTAACATTACTTGTTTCTCGTACCTTGGTAAGAGCCGTATCTGTGGTCCAGGCGTCTGTTAGACTCTCTGAGGAGGAAGAAGAGCGATTTATGTTGAGTTAATGTTAAGAACTGACTTGTGCTGGATCATTTCACTGTAAAGCTTTACTGTAAGTCTTCGTTTACTGTAAAGTGACAGACAGCAGACTCACGGGAAAGGGACGACACTTGCTGTCTCATCTGTTCAGCTTCTTGTGTGTACCGTTCTTTATCTTTCTGTGTGTCAGAAATTTCCTGCTTCATTTGTTCAATGCACTGTAAAATCAGAGCCATTAATTAATGTGGCTGTAGAAACATTTCAAGTAATGCTAGCGGGTTTGAGTGCTAACGCCCTTTGACAGAACAAACTTATTCACCACATGCAGGCGACTGTTTTCCATGTTCACTTGTTCCAGCTTGACTCTGTTGTCATAGATGTTTTTCTCGACCGCGGAGATCTGTGCAGCGTGAGCTGTTAACATCTCCACATGCTTCACCCTGGAGGTCTCCAGCGCTTTCTTCAGCTCCTCCTGCACGGCAGCACAAACCAATTATAAAGCCATCAGGTAAATACAGTTATTAACACACAATTGGAAAACGTAGGGTAAACGTTAACCTTAGGTTCTACGAGCGACGCAGTCTGCTCTGTGACCTCCTGGATGGAGCGTTCAAGAGATGTTTTTTGAGTTTCCAAATCTGGCCAAAGAAAGAAACTGATCTGTTTAATAAAATTCAGTCAGTTTATCTTTGCAAATAATGTTTCGAGCAGTTTTGAATGCAGCCGTTTCTGCACAATTTTCTGCTGCTCATTTCTGTTGTGATTTGTAGTTGTGACTAGTTTTATAAGCAGAATGAACGCAGTAATTATTTCCATATTTATTTAATTATTTAATGATTTTATAAGTGCAATTATTTTCAGAATTGGCACAGGTAATTTGCCTACAGTAAAGTACATACTGAAGTAATGGATTAATTAAAAATAGATGATTTAACGTGAATCATTTTTAATGAGGTCCTGTCCAACATTTCCATTCTTATGACCTTGAAATAAAATATTATTTTTAAGTGGGTCTAAATATTTTATAATACAGAAAACTGTTTATATTGCATTTGGATATAATTGGTAAAAATGTGATTATGCCCTCAGTTATGCACATATTTGTGTAAGAAGTTTTTTTTCGGGTCTGTAAAGTTTGGAGAAACTAATATATATGTTGGGTTATTGTACAACTGCAGTAACATTTGTATATTAAAAAAAACTATCAAATCTTTTCTCCAGTACAACTGAAGCAAACCCCAACCCGCTGTCATTTATAAATACAATTAAAGCTGCAATTAAAGTTACGTTTGTCATCTGCAGTGCATTTGTACAATTGCCCTGTTGTTTGGGGTAAAATCTTGTTTCCTGGTGCAACATTTGAACCGTGAGCAGCTGAGGAACAGGCGCTGGGTGGGTTCACGTGTAGCGTTGAGCTCATGAGGAGAATATAAATGATGCTGTACCTGATGTTTGTTTCTTCAGGCTCTGGTGTTGGAGATGGTCAGTGTTAAATTGAGCGATGACCTGCAGTAACATCGACTCCTGCACCTTCAGTTCCTGCTCTTTCTTCAGAAGAGTTTGGGTCATTGATTCTACGTCCCTCTGCAGAAAAACAAGCGTTTGTTTATTCAGGTGCTGTGTTGATACAGTAGTGCACACTTAGCTAAACATCCTGCTTCAATGATAGTTGATTTAGCTGCTAATAAATTCTCTAAAGCACAAGATGTGAACGTCTGTCAATGAATAGATTTGTCCTCGGTGAAGACCCTGTACACAAAATGAGAGTCCAGTGTGGTAAAACCCGACTGGTTCACACAAACCCCATCAATTATAAATGAGATGTTCATACTTTCACATATTTCTGGTCATCCAGTGTATCTGTCTGTCTCACCACCAGCTGTTGAATTTCAGCCTGATAGACGGTTTCCAGTTGTTTTCCACGTTCCTCAGCGCAGGAAAGCTCTTCTGCAAGATCTTCTATAGTTAAACTTAATGATGCATGGTCCTGAAGTTTCTTCTCCTACAAAAACATAAGTTTACCTTACCAAAACGTTTTAAAAATGTTACAGAAATAAGTGCTGAAATAATGTTCTTAACCAAGCAGTAATGTTAAAACAGCATCTGTGAAACTGCATGTTTTGAACGTTGTTACTTAATGGGAACGTTAGGGATACGTTCCTACAACCGCTGTGAGTCTGTCTGACCTCCTCCAGCAGTTCCTTGTGTCTCTTCTCTGCTAGTGTGATGGCTGCATTCATCTCCTTCACATGTTCTTCATGTTCCTCTTTGAGATGTTTCAGAGACTGACAGATTGTCTCTCTTTCAGCATCACGCGCTGCCCTGTGGAGAAAACACTTCAGTCTGACTCAACCTGCTAACCGAACGGTCACAGTGTGTTGGCTTTTCTTAGATAGTCAGTGAAATGTTTTAAAAACCTTACAAAACAACCTAAAAATTGTTTACAACCTGGAATTATTGGGGTAAATGACAGAATCAGTTTTCTTTTCTTAAATAAAGTGTAAATAAATAAATCGCTAAATTCAATTATTTGATTGATTGATTTCATGTTGATTTCATATTCCCACCTCGAGGGCAATTTAACATCAAGTAAATGTTGTTTGAAAGAAGTTTAACTGGAAAACAAGACAATATACTGAATAAAAATGTTGTTGTTTTTTTCCATAGAGATGAAATAAGATGTCAGACCTGTTCACCTGCTCTCGGGTCAGCCGAGCCTCCTGTTCCTCCAGGTTCTTTTGAAACAATTCTGCTGTGATTCTGTGAAAAATCACAACCACACAAATGCAGTCAGACGCTCTGAGGGGTTTTTACAGTGAGCTGCGAACAGGAGATATTTGTACATATTAGTGTCGTGAAGTTGTCGCATCTCTTCTTTCATGTTGTTGATTTCAGTTTTACATTTGGCTGTGGATATAATGTGCTTCTCATGTGTCAGTTTAATCTGCTGTAACCTGAAACAGAAACAGACGTCATTTGAATCACAGGAAGCCGTTTGATTTGTTGTTGTTAGTTTCCCAGTTAATGTTTTCAGACCACTGGCTAACATTTTCTAAACGTTCTCTCTGAGTTATCAAAAACCTTCTTATATGTAATGTTAGTAAAATGTTTTTGTTTCATATCATAAATCAAAAATATTATTTAAAACTTTTAAAATAATGTTCTTGTAACTGAATGGAAATGTAAGGGAAACATTCCTACAACCTAAAATTGTTAGCTGGGTACACTTAAGATATCAATGTACCGTTTGGAGAGTCTTTGTTGTTCTGCAGTCACGTGGTCTTCCTCTGTCCTGCGGGTGATGAAGGTGTCTGACAGTTCAGTGAGCGGCTCTGAAAGAGCGTCTCTCACTTTCTGCTCCTCCTCTATCTCCTGCTCAATCTGAGGATAAATCAAACCTCTGTGTAGCATTAGAGAACTGCCTCAGCTTTCATCTCCCACAACCTCCAGCTTTAAAAACCTCTGATGTTTCTTATTGTTACACTCCACTGAAAATGAAGAGCATTTTCATTTCAAATTCTCAATACTGTACTGTTAAGAAATCACTTATTCAGCAACATAATCCAATGAGGACTGCTTAATGCATTTTGCAAAACAGTTTATAACATTGTCTTATTGATACAACAGATAAATGGATAGACAGACAATCAGAGTTTGTTAGTTTGACTTGTTTTTCATTGCTGAGCTCATATATCTAGGTCAGACAGACACCATTGACTGGGTGAACTATATAACATCTAAGGCTGGTTTAAAGGTCATCTATGCACATTGTGCCTTTGAAGAAAAGCATTTTTAAAGCAGGATGTGACGGCCGCTCAACAGGACCCACCCGAGGCGGGAAATCGATGCTTCAGATCTGACATCTAAAGAGCAGATTTAAGGTTGTGATCCCCTCCAAAAAGAGTGTATTAAACACGGAGCAATCGTCAGGAGCTTCACCATGTACAATAAAGATGTTTGTTCTGTGGTACTTGCCGCTCTGAATTGCTCTTGAATGTTGTGAACTTTCTGTTCAAGTGTTTCTGCCAGTTCAACGAGTTCTTGCTCAAGAAACTCCCTGTTGATTAAAACAACAACAGTGTTGATGTTAGGATGAAACTGCTTTGTGTTAAATGCAAACAGCAAGGAATTGTGGGTCACGTTTGTCGATTAAGCTCCTCTGTTTTGTGGATCTCCTCGTTCAGCCGTTCTTTACACTTGATTTTAGATGCAGTCAGCCTGGCGATGTTCTTCTCCAGCTGGGACTTGTACTGGAAGACCAGAGAGAGGATGTAGAAGATGTGGCCAAAAACTTCACCACAGCTCAACTAACAGTTAGGGAAACGTTCTTACAACCTAAAATTGTTAGCTGGAAACCATCTAATCCCATCCCAACCATTTAAATCCACACAGTGTTTGTAAATGTTCACCGTTTCACACTGTGTGACTGTCTCCTCCTTGTCTTGGAGTTCAGATGTTGCGATATCAACCTCCTTGCGTTTTTCTGCATTGATTTTTCTTTGCTCTTTAATCTTAAGAACAATTCCTTCTATCTGAAAAGGTAAAAGAAATAAAAATATACAGATTATGTGAAAAGTAGGTAATGTTGTGTGTTCATGTATTGGAGAAGGTGTGGCTTTGGAGATGGAAATACACTATGCTTTCAAAACTAGATTTCTGTCAGTAAACTTTCTGAAATTATCTACCCTACCTTTAATATTAATGCTTTACCTCAGTCTGCAGAGTTTGTTGGTTCTCCGTGAATGTTTTGTTCTTCTGAATCATCTCTTCTTTGAGATCCTGTCGAACTGTTTGCACCTGAAGAATTTGCTCCTTTAAAGACTGAATTTCATTTTGTTTTTCTGTCAGCATCATCTTCTTACTGGCTTTATCTGACAGCTGCTGGTTCAGCTCAGCTATGGCATCTCCATATTTTGCTGTAACAATTTCTTTCTCCCGTCTGAAATATAATGTTTACAGTTAAGGGAGTCAAACATATCACTATTGAAGAGTTTTAATGAGTTCTGCAGGGCCTAATGACAGGCAGAACAGATTTCCCATCAGCCCGATGGATCGACGTGTTTTGGGACTCACAAAAGAACAACATTTTCCTGCTCCAGAAATTGCTGCCTCTTCTCCATGGATTCAGTTTCTTGTGTTATAGTTTTCAGCTCAGACCGAAGTCGATTCAGTTCTGCAGTGTTGCTTTCTCTAGCTGCATTCACACACGCTACACAAACAAACAAACAAACAAACAAACAAACAAACAAACAAACAAACATCTCATGGAGTCTCTTGTATTGTTTCTGATGCAGTCAGCTGTTGTCAGAAATTACAATATTTATAAATGCAAACAATTTATGCAGGTTTCCATATAAACTTACCAGATATTTCACTCTTAATATCATCCTGTAAGTTCACTGTCTGATGTCTAAGTTTGCTGGTCTCGATAGTTTGTACCTCAAGTTTCTCACGGGCAGTTTTTCTACAAGTTTCCTACAGAAATATTACACAAACATTACAATCACACGAATATAAGTACGTGCATAATGAAGCTTAATAAAAAATACGTATTTCTCTTTTTCCTGAAAAATGCAATCCGCTGTATGTTGCTGTCAGGCCACATTTTATACAACAGCAGCACAAACAGATGATGTGCAAGACAAACACCAGCTCTGTAAGGGCACCACTGATCCCTCGCAGATGTCCCCTCGCTTCTGCACTGAATGAAACACCTTCTTTTCTCAGTCGTTTATCTGTCAGTCAATACGATGTTATTGCACAGATGCAGAAACATGTATGGCAAGTAACACAGCAATGGTTGCATTAGTTCAACCCGACGGTCTCTCACCTAATTCGCATAAGTGCTCTAACGCGACCCGTACTGCGGGAACATCCGGTACCAAATAAGACGCCATAGTGTTTAATGGTAAATAAAACTTAATACGAACCACAGGCTGGAGGTTTGAGACGTTCATCCGTGTATTTACACGGGTTGGCATGACGACGTGTCGCAGGTACAAACCCGCTGTTGAGCTTCATGGTTAGTTTTGCGCTTGGAGACATTTTGGGCACATCGGGGAAAAACTGCAACTTTGCATCTGAGACTTTAAGCGTTTCTGGGTTTGTTGGTGTTTGAAGCTTCTGTACGTTCAGGAGATCCGGTGACTTTGTACAGACACGCAAACAGTTTGTTTGTATTGAACACGGAACTGAGTTCATTTAAGATGCTTGAACAATCCTGGTTGGTTTTCATTATTATAGACATGATCACGTTGGTTTATCAGATGTTAATTTTGAATATTTTATATGCAAAAGGTGTAAATTATATTGCATTTAACTCTGTTTGGTCTTATTAATATTGATCTGGTGACAGTAGTAGGTTTGTGGGTATAACCCCAGTTTAAATGTAGTAAGCATGACTTTGACACAAACTGGTTAGTTGTGTGACTCTTTGTGA
>JBAJNP010012288.1:0-13609 GCA_036877545.1 Yasuhikotakia modesta | reverse complement strand
CCTTGAGAGAACTTTGAGAGACCTTTTAGCGAACGCAAGCCAACGCTTTGAGAACGTTCCCTCTTAGCTACGGGTAGTGTTTCTGTTCACGTGAGGTAAATGTGAGGTAAATATTAGTCTTGGTTCTGATATCAAATTAGGTTCTGATATCTGAAATGCAAATTGTCCGTGAGGTTTGCGTAGCTGGGGTAAATCTCAGCATGACAGAGACCATAACTGCATATGAAAGAGAATTAAAATCCAAGAACAACAGCATACGGCCGGATTCAACACCGGAGACTGTTGTGCGATTTGGAACGGCATCAGTTTTTGGATATAAGACGTGAGGGTAAACAAACAGCCTCGTTCTGTGATCGGTGACCTTTAAACCTCACGGACAGAGCGACGCAACAGCAGCTCAGAACCATACAGGTCTGCCTTTGTTTGAAATCTGTGACGCTGGTGCTTTGATCCAGGTTTTCCGAATTTTTTTCAGGAATGATTAACATCCCGGCCGTGGCTTTGGGAATGTTCACGGGCGGCGTGATCATGAAGAAATTCAAGCTGAGCATCATGGGAGCAGCCAAGTTCGCCCTGGGAACGTCTCTCCTGGGATATTTTCTGTCGCTTTTCTTTTTCGCGATGGGATGCGAGAACGCCAGCGTGGCCGGAATCACCGTGCCGTACAACGGGTAGGAAATCAAAGCGTCGGTTCTCCAGGCTAGAACTTTTGGTTTGGACCAGAGAGGAACCACACAGAACAGATAACAGTTCACTAAAGCACAACAGTGTCTATCCAATAACAATTGTAGGTTGTAAGAATGTTTTCCTAACTTTTACATGTCTGCACAACAATCAAAACGTCCAGTTTTTTTATTGTTTTACTGACAACGTTATTGTTGTGTTGTGGAAACATAAACACAAACATTTTGTGGACAATTTGTTTGTAATTTAACTACCAACAATATTTTTTATATTTGATTCACAGCGTTCATTCTCATATGCAGTTAAATCACTTCTGTACGTCTGAGAAGTAATTAGCACTGATTTGCTCTTGTGCTCGGTGCAGATTGTAAATAACAACTTGTGTGTGTGACACTCAACTATTATCTGCCGGCCAGAATTTGCTGATGATAATTGAATGTGTCTTTGCTGTGTGTGTCTGGCGAGCAGGACAAACCGTCTGTACAAAGAGGACGTCTCTGTGTTCGCGAGCTGTAACGCTGGCTGCCAATGTGCCGAGACAAACTGGGACCCCATCTGCGGTGAAAACGGCCTCACGTACGTCTCGCCCTGCTTGGCTGGGTGCCGGGCGTCCCACGGTTCGGGAATGGACACGGTAAGCACAAGTTCTCCGCCGAGAACACCGTTCTGGAACAATGGAGGGTGTTTGTTGTCCCGAGTCTTCAAAGAAAGCGAGTCACAATGCGTCCCCTTATTTTGTGCCTTGATGTTTGGGTTTTCCCAGCGCGGATGAAGGGCGTGTTTGACAAACACAACCTGTTTGTTTTCAGCTCAAAGGCTATATTGAATTTTTCTTGCCCTCTCCGAAACTTCCTGAGACTGGAGACGAACTTCCCTCCTCTGTCTTCTGAGCAAACTGGTCATCTCTGTCCAAACATTGAGAGTTTCAGCACATCTAACAAGCTCAGATGACTCACAGGTTTTCCTTTTACATCCTGCGTCTCCAAATATTCCGAGTGTTTGGTGTCTTTTGTTCCTAACAGACTCTAACCAGACAAAGGAATTGTGTAATTCCGGGCTTTTTTTCAGGAGTAAATTAGAGCAGAACCGGCGATGTGAGACAAAGAACACATTGTCGCATCCATTTATTCAACACGTCAGTTGATGACAAGTAATACAGACAGAATGTTTTTAATTAGGGTTTTAGGATGAAGTGTGTTTAAAACCAGATGCCTTCTGTCTACATTTCAGTCAAACTGATATAAAATGTTGGTATTAAATTTAGAAAAATACAGAATACTGTAGTAGCGATCTTAAGAACTTTGTGTGTGTGTGTGTGTGTGTGTGTGTGGTGCATGTGTGTGTATGTCTGTGTTTGGTGTGTCTGTGCGTGGTGTGTGTTTGTGTGTGTGTGTGTGGTGTGTGTGTGTTTGTGTGTGTCTGTGTGTGGTGCGTGTGTGTGGTGCATGTGTGTGTATGTCTGTGTTTGGTGTGTCTGTGTGTGGTGTGTGTTTGTGTCTGTGTGTATGGTGTGTGTGTTTGTGTCTGTGTGGTGCGTGTGTGCGTTCAGGTGTTTGCTCAGTGCAGTTGTGTAGCCGCGGGGAATCGGACAGCCAGCGCGGGTCAGTGCATCAACAGAGAGAGCTGTCAGAGGGTCTTCCCTTACTTCCTGTCCCTGTCAGTCATCACTTCCTTCATCATCTCACTGGGCGGGACCCCTGGATACATGCTGCTCATCAGGTGAAATCCCACCGGGATTCAGACCGGATTCACTCCGGATTCAGATGTCACTCCAACACCATAAAAATATCTCTTCATAATATTTCATTAAAATGTTATTTAAACACGCATTTTTTAAAATGAACACATTTCAAATAGATGAACCTGTTTCTATGAATATCCTGTTTTAATATGAAATATGTCACATTACAAAGTAAAACGGGTTTAAATGTGGTTTCATGTCCTTTTTAGACCCTTTTATTTCGCATTGTGGCTTTTTCATTCGTTTAGCTGTTTCTAAAACGTTCAACTGAGAACATTAGAATAACATTTTGATGTATATGGTAAATAAAAAAAATACTTGAGTAAACGTTTTAGGTTTTTGGGCTCTGGAGGGAAAACGTTTCACCAGCAGAGACTGTCAGCTTTAGCCTTAAGCTTTGTCAGCTGAGATCAGAGGAATGTTTGGTCTAAATTAGGTTAACAGTTCCTGCTCTCTGTCACACAGTAAAATCTGCTGTTTGTGTAGCGCTCCGGCGAACAGACACGCTTGCTTTAGTTAAAGTAACGCACTTACACAACAACACGCAACTGTGAGCTCAGTCAATATACATTGTAGTTTCAAGGTTTCAGTTCGTTGTATTTCCGCAGAGGAAAAAATGTGTGCGTTTTATTGTTGTTCAGGAGACGTAAAGGAGTTCTCAGTTGTTTGTAATATTACGTCTCGGCTTCATCTCATATGTTTCTCTTGCGATTCCATTGGAGAAGTAAAACAGACATAATGGAGGCCGACAGGAAGTGAGACAGTTAACTGGACATGGATTGAATAGCTAATATAAATAATGTGTTTTAATCTAACTGACCTCATAAAGAGATTTTTAT
This sequence comes from Yasuhikotakia modesta, assembly GCA_036877545.1. Classification (NCBI taxonomy): domain Eukaryota; kingdom Metazoa; phylum Chordata; class Actinopteri; order Cypriniformes; family Botiidae; genus Yasuhikotakia; species Yasuhikotakia modesta. Next base: position 10,345 of record JBAJNP010012288.1, on the reverse strand, counting down.
AGCTTTTCTTCCTTAGTTTTGAAGGTTCGATTGAGTTTGTAAAGAGTGTTTCGCAGTTGAATTTTATTTACAAGTTCTGTGGATTAATTTAGCATCATCGGATCCTGGTTACGTTTTGTTTCAAATCACATATAACATATTTAAAATATAAAACACAGTGTTTTGCACATGTGAGGTGAGATGCTGCAATTTGTCTGATATTGTTATATTTTCTGTCTCTTAGATGCATTAAACCGCAGCTGAAGTCTTTAGCGTTGGGTTTTCACACGCTAGCAACACGGACTCTGGGTGAGAGCGGCTGTGATGTTTCTGCCGTCGATGCGTTTGCTAAATCATTCTGTACGGATATCATGACGCGGATATCGTCTCTCTTTCACAGCAGGGATTCCGGCTCCTATATATTTCGGGGCCATTATAGACACCACCTGTCTGAAATGGGGCGAGAAAAAATGCGGAGGCAGAGGAGCGTGTCGAATATACAACACCACGGCCTACAGGTGACACATGCGCTGGTGCAGCGCGCTACAAATTGCACTAATTGAACACCGACACCCTGAGTAGCTTCTTTTCATTTGATAACAAAGGTGTAAATACTTTTCCCTCAGGATAGCATACCTGGGCTTGACGCTGGGCCTGCGGACGGCTTCCTTCTTCCTGTGCGTGCTGGGGCTGTTTGTATTGCGACGGCACGTCCAGAAGCAAGAGCGCAGCGCGCTGGCCAACGGCGGCACGGGGGCCGCGGCCGGCGAACTGCAGGCTCTCAGGAAAGATGAAAGCAACGGCTCCAACTCGGACCCGCAAATGTCAGAATACGACCCAGAGCGGGAAACGCGTCTGTGATGCGCAGGCGCATGGAATGCACACGCATGGAGCGACAGGGTGGCCATCGAGCGTTTGATTCGATTCGTTAGCGTCGTCTTTCTACCGGAGCCATGTAAATGATGTGAAATCTGTTGTTTTGATATAGTACAATTATTTCTTGAATGTACATGTTTTTCAAAAAAAAAAAAAAGAATGTCTTAAAACAGTCCAACCCGGGTTCAAAACGAAAATATTTACTGAAGTATCACGGCCGCAGACGCGACGGCGGCGTCACGCTACAGGAAGCGACGCAGCGCACTTCCTGTCACTAGGGTACATCAGTCACGTTTAAATGTAACTTTCTATAATGCCATTCACACTGAAAGACGCCTGAAGCAGTTGACCGAGACACTGTGTGTTGAATTTAGCTAGGCCTCGTCCCGCGACTGCAGGTTGAGTATCTTAGGGACGTACAGGTCTCAAAGTTCGTCTCGTTTCGTATGAACCGTCGTCAGGGAGGGTGGGGGCCGAGCGGGGGGCTAGCAAACCCATCACCATCGTGCTTTTTCCGTGTCACCTGACGGTGGAACGATACCGTGGACTAGTGAACAGGTTTATGACATCATCGGCGTGTAAGTAATTCTCTTCATTATTAATGTTGTACAATGTGCGTGTATTTCTCCGTGAGACGTGCGTTTGCGTGCGAAAGGGCGCAATTTCTGTGCCAACAAAGATAAAAGTCAACATGGGCTATTCTCAGGTTGTTCAATCAATTGTTCCTCAAATTTGCAAATAATTATTCTTTTATATATTTGTATAAATCGATGTCTGGTTTTTCTTGGCACTACCGGTCAGCTCTTGGAATACTCGCTTATTTGAAGTTTACCAGTAACAACCAAGAAAAGGATTTTTATTCGTGAATTGTAAAGCGAATAGAAAAAGTGGCATTTATTGTTGCTTTTACGTTAGAACGTAATTTTATTTGCGGATATGTTTTTGTACACTTACGTGAATATCCTTGTGTAAAAAAATGCATTTATGTGAAAGATTAGATACTTTTAAAAATAAAATGATTTACTACAAAGAACTACTATTTTAAGATCCAAAACATCAATGGCAATGTGATTTTCACTTTAATCGTGAAAACAAAGCGTCAAAAATAACAAGTACAATCACAGGAAACCGTAAACGTGAAAAATATATATTTATTTGACCACACTTTATTTTATTTCATGGTCCATAGGCATTGAATGACAAAGATAAACACATAGGAAACAGGACACACTCATACAGGAGATAAATAAACAAATCGAGGGGGGGGGGTGTTTGGGGGTGGGTTTGTTTGGGGGGGGTATAAGACTGCCACCCACAGTCGCACACAGTGGCTCATTCTCACACAAACCCAATTGTCATTTGTGATTTATTATATAGTCTGTGTAAGTCTAAATTAAATGTTTTATTTGTAACATTTTGGTTGCTTGTCAGGGACTAGACATTTAAACTAGTGGGCAGTCACTAAAACAACCAGCAGCAAGACGGGCATCGGGGGAACGTGTCGCATTAGACCCCAAAATAAAAACAACTATAACAACTATTCCATTTATTTAAAATCAACATTTCAGTTTTTGAGACCACTGTGATATATTCTAAATGTGATTTGTTGTTATTTTGGGGTGATACATGTCACAGTTGTTTCCCTGACAGACAGGAAGTGTTGGAGGATTGTGGATCAATAGCACATATATAGAGCTACCTCAGAAAAACTTACAGTAAGAAACTGTCTATTCTCGTGTGTTAATAAATATCACTATATTGGACAGATCTGGTGTCAGTATTTTGGACTGAACGTGGTAACAACTGAGTCTTAATATGATGTGTTTGATTATTAAACGTTGTTTATCTGTGCACAGTTGTAATAAGTTGCTAAAGTGACTTATATGTGACCTTATATAGACCTTAGTTTCCATGTTTGCCCTGGTGGGTGTCATGGATAAATGTGGAACTGCGACACTGATGTACAAACAGAAATAATTACAGTAAAAGTGCAGTAAAAATCACAAAACGATGTAAAAAAACAACAACATCTACATTCACTCGTCGAAATCCAGAACAATGACGAAAGTAGACGTCAGGAGCGCAGACAGGAAGTGATGTCATAAAGCGTGCAGAGCCGTTCCATACAGCTGAGCAGCGTTTAACGTGTCCGATCATCTAGTTTAATTTCTTATATCTGCTGCTTAGATGATTCTAGGAGAAACAGACACAAAACACACCAATTTTGCAGCTGATTCATTACTATTATCATTTGAATTTAATGATCCGGTCGCTTCAAATTATTATAATGTTAAAGTTTATTTGATTGTTTAAAATATTAAACAATAGTAAGGGCCATCAGTGCATCTTCTAGTGTGTGTATGTGTGGGTGTGGGTGAGAGTGTGTGTGTTACAGCTGTTTACTCCACATCTGACTGTGATCTCACATCTCACCCTCAGCGGTGGTCCTCAGCCAGTCTGTGAGGGTCTCTAGCTCTGTCTTCAAGAGTTCGGTCACTTCCAAGTCGTCTGTCTTTCTTTCTTTCTTTCTTTCTGCAGCTGCGTTGTTGAGCGCCTGCAGAGCACAACGCTTGAGCTTTTAGGACAGACTGGTTTATCAAAACCCCCAAGCTGCTATGCATTCAAAGAATTCCTTAAGATCTCTTGAGGATATAACTTGTGAACACAGCTTGACTGAGTCACAGAAACACTCTTTGTATATGTCAAAGTGTTTAACCTGTCTGAGTAGTTCATTCTCCTCTGTGTTTCCTGTCAGCCTGTTTTACACTTTCAACCTGAGTTTGCAAAACGTTTTGTTAACACAAAAGGTGTCAATAACATCTGAGGGTCTGCAGTAACTACAAACACACAGGCGCACATCCAAGCAGAGATGAAGGTGTGTAAACTGTAACAAAAACAAGCCTTTAAAACACAGATATTTGACAGATTGTTAAAATGTCGATCTACTTATGCCATTATACTCAGATCAAAAGTTTCTAACTTGTCTAAACTAACTACCAGTAACTTTTATCTTATGTACTTCAGAAAATAGCAGTAATGTTACACTTTTATTATATCGGTCAGTTACATGCAATATATTATTCAACTTTATATCATACATAATACAATAACATCACATTTTAATTTAAAATTAAATTAGTTTAGCATTACACAATTGTCAGTTTCATAAACTATGTTCATAAACTTACAGATGCATAAACGTTGCTGAACTTTATTGTAAAGAAGCAAACAGAAGATGCTTCACAACCTCCAAAACGAGATCATATACATATTAAATGTATGTTTAAATAGGATGAACAATTCAGTAATTTTTCATGATGTAACTCCTTTATTACTTAAGCCCATGAGTATAAAACTTACATATATACACACGCATGGCAAAACCCTTTGAATTGAATTAGTGGTTTCAGCACCTTTGTAAACCCTCTTGTGGTTTTTAAATGTATTACACCAAGATAACTTTTGCCTACCAATTTTATTCATTTTTTAACATTAAATGTACTTAAAGTCGGGAAACCCTTTAAGTACAGCAACAGCAACCTAGCTTTAAAAGCAAAGCAAAACATATATTCATATAAGTGTATTTAGACCATTTTACCCCAGGAAGAAACAGCACATTGTTCAGCAGGTATTAAAATGTTCTGCACATACTTTATTACAAATAAAACATACATTCATTAAAAAACAGCTATGAGGAGCTGTAGGTGTTGTGTAGGTAGTCGATGACTGCGGCAGTACTGGACAGGTTATTGAAGACTCTGCGTTCAGGCTGAGAGGTGATTCGTTCTAACATGTAAATCAGATGATGGTGGAAACAGGTGAAGGGGGTCCCGTGTTCCAAAGCTCCGTCCACCCAATCCCACACACACTGAAGCGGGGTCTCCTCGAACCCGGCAAACATGGCAGGATTGGCCAGCAGTCCGCGAGCCGCCATCACGCCTGCGAAAGTTCAAAGGTCATGATTACACCAATGACATCATATCCGAGAAGATCACGTCTGATGTCATTCAACAGAGACGCACCGTCTACACCGGTGAGGTCACAGGTGGACTCCACGTCCCTCATGTTTTTGATGTCGCCGTTGGCGATGACCGGGATGGAGACGCTGTGTTTGATGGTTTTAATGGCATCGTAGTGGACAGGTTGGTGCCGCTCATCAGCTGTACGGCCGTGAACCGTGATCCAGGACACACCCGCTGCCTCCACCTTCTGACAGAGGTCCACTGTCCTCCTGATGTCCTTGTGAATCCTGGGGGTCCGAAAATGAATCAAAATCGGCCACGACACTTTCAAATGCGATGACCCACAAATCCTCACCTTATCTTGATGGACACCGCGTAGCTGGGGTTGTCTATTTGGTTTCGAACGTGTCTCACCATGTCTCTCACAAGCTCAGGTTTGTTGATCAAACACGATCCGTAACCCTCAGACACGGCCCACCTGTGACACACGTCCACAAGACAGCCGTCAGAGAGACAGACGTGGTCTCTACCATTACAATGGACAGACATGAAAACAAACATGACATGATGGTGAGTAAATAATGGACAGATTTAAGCGGGTGCTGAATGTTACCTCTGTGGACAGCCGCAGTTCAGATCCACGCCGTCGGACAGCGAGGCGACGACAGACGCGGCATCGGCCAGAGTCTGGCCGTCCTTGGCAGCAAACTGGACAATCAGGGGTCGGTCGGCTGGACGACACACAGACGTAACATTAACACTTTAGCACTTCATCTATTCATCCACAGCAAAGCTCAATGCTGCCCGTCTTACTCTTGTTTGTGGTGAACTCGCTGTCTCTAGCTTTGGCAGATCGCATAAAATCTTCAGCAATGATCATGGGGGTAAAACACACGTCACAGTCATATTTTCTCACCAGTGATCTGAAAGCCAGCCTGAAAAATAAAGACGAAGTACAAGAAAGTCACGAGACGATCCAACACGTGTATGTGAATCTGTCACTCGGCGTTACACTCACTTTGAATAGCGGACCATAGGCGCACAGACTCTCACCGGCGCTCCTCTATTAAATAAGTCCATGACATTTCCACTATGCATTTTTATTTTATGTTGTGGATCGTTTGCCGAAATCCCGGTTCATGAATTCATGACATGATGAAGGGATTCCCTGGCGAACACGAAGCGTTAAAATAACGCGTATTAAACAGTTTCACAGCGTTTCCGTTTCCAGTCGTTTAAAGAATAAATATAATTACGAACAGTAAACACACGTGGCTTTAGCTACGTTACATCCTGATGAATTACACTTAAAAACACGCTTAAAACTTAAACCCGGTGTCATGCAATTCACACGCGTGCTGTTCTCGCACTTCCGCTTTCCAGTGGGCGTGTTTAACCTTTGAACTCTTGTCGGAGAAACAATTATATTATTAATATTTATAATGAAATGAATGATTATTCCGTTCACGCATATAAAAATACAATCTAAAATATTCCTAAAACATATCAAATAAAATTACATTAGTCCGAGCCTAAATTATCTGACAGGTTACTAAGCAACGCCCGCACCGCTAATTAATATTCATGAGCTAGTCCCTTACTATTGGCCGCACGCTGACGCAGGAATATTACGTCACTGCTGAAGCGGTATCAATGGACGCTGCACAGCGAGTTTAATAAATAGTAAAAGATGGTAAAACAGTTAAATAATGATCATATTTATGAGAGGAGATTAACTGTGAGGTAAACTGTGATAAAATGTGTGTTTTAAGACAGTGAGACAGAGCAGCATTGAACTGGAAGTGAAATAACAGCGATCGTTCACCGTTTATAATGGACGTGGATGTAAACAACTGCACGTGAGGTCGCAGACATCCCATAATAAGCACCATGCAGCCATTGCAGGGCTATGCTTGGATTAAGTTACAATGTCAGGTGAGGCACAGTTGTCCAAACTGGTGTTTAAACCCTGACCTGTTGTGTTTTATTCAGTTTTATGAAGTCACATGTACAGTCTGTGTCTTTGTAAGTTATTAAGTAGGTCTTGTACAGTTTAAAGTAACTCTTTAAATTCAACTTTGTCTCAGTTTCAATTCTATCATATCATTTTCTTATGAAAACAATTACAAGTAAGTTATAAGCTTATTTCTGGTGCCTCTATATCAGCCAAACAATCTGTGTGATGTTTGTAAAGCTGGATTGAGAGATTCAGTGTGTGTTTGTGTTGTACTGTACATCGCATATATGTGAATATATACGTGAATGAACTACAGATTCTTGAATGAACTGCATGATTTTAAATGTATATGCATTATGACTACAGATGCCCAACAGGGGGCGTCATCACTCCATTTATTGTACCATTCTGTATTTGGATTTGACTGTGTCCCCATAAATGAAAAACTTACCTTGCTTTTATGTTCACACAGGTGTCTTACAAGTGATGCTACTAGCATCACAGCTTTCAATGTGCCACAGACAGGTAAATAAACCCTTTCTTTATGACTGTATAATTGATGCTTGGAGCTGATAACACAAAGGTTGCCAGTTTGGCCCGGCAACTGGATCCTGTCTGTGTGACCATTAGTCCATTCATCCAAACACTGATTTACCGTTTAATCTGGACAGAATCTTCCTGCAATTTGGCAATATAGCTTTGGTCAGGTCTGTGAAATGTCAACTGTGCGGTGTCTTATTTACACAGTTAAAACATTTATGATGTTTTTTTGTATTGGTTTTGTTTTCAGGATAAGGAGTAAAATTATTGACCCTTACTATTACAGTTTTAATTTTGGATATAGATGTAAAATATCCCTCAAACAATATACGTTTATTGTAACCACGTGTCTTAAAATCTTAAATGCAAAATAAGTGGGTTGCATGAATTGCGACGAGTTGAGAGCTGCATGCGTCTCTTCACCTGTGAGGTAATAATACCTGCATTGTTCACTTCCTGTTCGGGTCACGCGATGTCATTGTGAGTAAAGCTTTAAACCTGCAGAGGAAATCAATAAAATTCAATCAGGTGCAGAGAGGATGAGCGAGTCTCTCTCTCTCTCCATCAGACAGATGAACAGAGTTCCTGAACGACATGCTGTGTAGATTTACAGGTTATCTCTCGGCCCTGTTATTAGAGGTTTGTGGGACGGTTATTAAATAAAAATGAAACACACTCGCAGGGGAAGCCACGGTTGTTATGAAATTGTGCTCCCTTTGTTTTTGTGTGTGTGGTGTTAGAGAAAAAACAAACTGATATTGTTGAAAAATACCCCTTGGTTATAATCCATAGTTTATAGTTTAATCTTTCCTTGAGTTTTTGGTTTGTAGGACAGAATTTGCAGAAATCTAAGACAGTGCCTAAAAATAACCAGGAATATATTTAGACATTGAAGTCAAAACTGTCGTTTCTGAGACGCGGCACCCGTGACGGTTTGCCCCGGGCCTCTCCACTGAATCTGGCATTTTTATTTGTGTTTGACAGAACATATTCTTTCAGGAGTGTAGAAGTCACCTCCGGGTCTGACTCGTGTGTGTGTCCTTGCCTTCAGTGACCCATTTTAATTTGCTTTTATTCCCTGTGAGAGGAATCGCTGGAGATGAGAGCACAGCTGATGGTGTTTCTATGTTCCTTTTGTCATTTTTCTGTCACCTCCGGTCACGGCAATCTCACACACACACAGATGCTCATACTGTTTAGTTTTGAAACCCAAAAACACACTGACCTCTCTGAAGTCCTTCATCTGGTTTGTGTCTGGCCACAGGAGTCATGACATCATAGGTGTGGGTTAGTTTAGTTAATTTAATGTTTATGCGCGGCTTTCAGTGGATTTCTCATTTCTGAGTCTGTTTGTTATGTGATTTTAAAACATTTAAAATATTTGTAAAATGCATTAATAATTTATGAATGTGACGGATGTTTCTGCTTAATTATATTAAAAGTCAAATCCAAAATGGACCATGAATTAGTAAACAAAGTTTTTTGCCATTTCCACACGGCTAATTGCACAACATTAAAAAATACTGTAATAAGAATTTGTGGCATTAAAGTTTTATGCCTTTGAATGTTTTCTTGTCTCTGCAGGTGGCAAGCGACCTGCTGAGATCTTTCACATCTTGTGCTGTATCGGACGATCATGGGGAACCGCTGGGTGGCGGACGGAACCAAAACCGCCCAGAACCTCGGTGAGTTGAGTGAGTGACCGATCACGACTAGCCTTCGCCCCCCCATCGTCCTTCAAAACATGCAATCAGGATGTAGCACTCCACACGAGTACCGCCACTTTACCTCCTCTGTTTTGATTGGCTGAGGGGAAAGTGATGTAACCCAATCAGAACGCAAGTTGGCGTTACCTTTTCGTGTGACGTTGCAGCCCAAGCATAAGAACAGAAGATGATGCGTTTAACGTTCTTGTTTTTGGCATTTCTAGATAAATATTTTTCCTCAGCATTGCAGACTTTACAGTCAGGTGACGTTAGACGGATTTCGAACCACTTCCAGGTCAGCTTGATTCATTTCCTGTGGCAGAAACGTTTGTGGTTCTGGAATTATCTGGCCCAGTTTGAAGATATTTTAGGTTCCCCCCTGTAAAAACCCTCTTGGTTAATATCTGACCTGAATAACGTTAGCATGTAACTGTCATTGCAAACATTGACCAACCGACTACATTAAAAAATAATAAGCTCAGATTTGAGACCAAACACCCTGTTTGACTTTGAAATCTATGTATAGAAGTCAAATTTCCAGCAAACGCTGTATGATATTGACTTGAGGGTTTTGTACTGAAACTTGGCCTGTAATTTTAGCACAATACCATAATACTGTCTGGGACTCATCTGGCTGTGAATATAATCTGAAATTCAAAGCTTGTTTTTAGTTCTGGTTGTAATGGCTGTAATATTACATTGATATCGACCCTAAACTCTGTTGACCCCCGTGTTTTACGACTGCTCTGAAGTCCTGTGGAGAGATAAACAGCACAATGTAAATTCAGGGCACTTTATCCAGTACACGGATGTTTTATTGTGTCCTGCGCCCTGTAGGTATTCCGGCGAAACCAGCGAGATGTATTCCTTGTTTGTATTTGCATATTGTTCTCAAGTGAAGCTAAATGAACAGGCTGTAATTTCCTGGTGTGTGTTTGGAAGCTGCATGATTATGTTCAATTATCGCTTTTGGTTTTGACGTCACCTTAAAAGCCAGCTACCCGCGTAGGGAGCAGACAGCAGTTTTGAGATGCGTCCTCTGTTTTGAATGGGTAAAATCTCAGCAGTACCTCATGAATTATTCATCATGTTAAAGTGAGGGTCATGTTTGATCTGTTTCACAAGCTAATGGGTGGCAGAAATCTCTGCGTTAGTGTCAACAGGCGTGCAGAGGATTCTGGGTATTTATGCCCGTCCACCATGTTTATCTATGTTTGCATCTCTGTCTCACTGTCGTACAGAACGGAAACCGTCTAACAAACATCCCATTAGCCAACTATAAACGTCTCGGACTGTCTGACACTACTTCAGACCATTGGCTAATG
>JBAJNP010012287.1:0-13609 GCA_036877545.1 Yasuhikotakia modesta | reverse complement strand
AGCCCTGGGGGGCCCCGGTGCTCAGTGTTGTGGTGCTGGAGATGCTGTTCCCGATTCGGACTGACTGTGGTCTCCCGGTCAGAAAGTCCAGAATCCAGTTGCACCATGCAGTGAGCTGTTGCACCTCCTCTCTGTACGCTGACTCGTCGTTCTTGCTGATGAGACCCACCACGGTCGTGTCATTGGCGAACTTGATGATGTGATTCGAGCTGTGCATCGCTGCACAGTCGTGAGTCAGCAGTGTGAACAGCAGGGGACTGAGGGCGCAGCCCTGGGGGGCCCCGGTGCTCAGTGTTGTGGTGCTGGAGATGCTGTTCCCGATTCGGACTGACTGTGGTCTCCCGGTCAGAAAGTCCAGAATCCAGTTGCAGAGAGAAGTATTTAGTCCAAGCAGGCTTAATTTATCTATAAGGTGCTGAGGGATGATGGTATTGAATGCTGAGCTGAAGTCGATAAACAGTATTCGAACGTAAGCGTCCTTGTTTTCCAGGTGTGTGAGGGCCAGGTTAATGGTTGTGGAGATAGCGTCGTCCGTGGGGCGATTCGGACGGTACGCAAACTGTAGTTGGTCCAGTGTGGGTGGTAGCTGAGTTTTGATGTGCCTCATGACGAGCCTCTCGAAGCATTTCATCACGATAGGTGTGAGTGCGACGGGATGGTAGTCGTTAAGGTAGGAGATTGATGACTTTTTCGGCACGGGGACGATGGTGGTTGTTTTGAGGCATGTCGGAACAACGGAGCTGCTCAGACAGATGTTGAAGATGTCTGTGAAAACATCTGTCAGCTGTTCTGCACATTCTCTGAGTACTTTACCAGGGATGTTGTCAGGTCCAGCAGACTTACGTGGGCTGACTCTGCGTAGAGTTTGCCTCACATCAGCAGCAGTTAGACAGAGTACGCTGTGATGCTGTTCTGTGCCTCGAACCGAGCGTAGAAGTCGTTTAGCGCATCTGGGAGGGAGGCATCACTGCTACAGACGGGTGGTGTTGTCCTGTAGTTCGTGATCATCTGAATGCCCTGCCACATGCGCCGAGTGTCTCCGCTGTCCTGGAAGTGACCGTGGATTCTCTGGGCGTGTGCGCGCTTCACCTCTCTCATGGCGCGTGACAGTGCAGCTCTGGCTGTTCTTAAAGCTGTCCTGTCACCGGCTCTGAAGGCGGAGTCTCTTGACTTGAGTAGAGCACACACCTTAGCAGTTATCCACGGTTTCTGGTTGGAGCGTGTGGTGATGGTCTTGGAGACAGTCACGTCGTCGATGCACTTGCTAATGTAGCCGGTCACTGACGACGTGTACTCCTCCAAGTTAACCGAGTCGTCGTTGGTTGCAGCCTCCCTAAACATGGCCCAGTCAGTACTCTCGAAGCAGTCTTGAAGAGCTGAGATGGCTCCTGCAGGCCAGGTGTTTACCTGCTTTAGAACCGGTTTCGAGCGCCTAACGATTGGCGCCTAATGAGTATCCGAGATGGGGGCGGGGCTCCGCTCGGTACACGCCGGGGACGTTAGTATAAACCAAATCCAGCGTGTTTTTCCCTCTCGTCGCAAAGTCCACATGCTGATGGAATTTAGGGAGAACTGATTTGAGATTTTCATGGTTGAAATCTCCGGCGATAATAAACAGTCCGTCGGGGTGAGCATTCTGTAGATCACTAACAGCCCTGTGCAGTTCACACAGAGCTTCCTTAGCATTAGCGCTGGGAGGAATGTAAACTCCGATGATAAACAGCACAGTGAATTCCCTCGGTAAGTAGAACGGTCTGCATCTAACAGTCACAAACTCCACAAGCGATGAGCAGTGTTTAGCAAATTAACACAGAGTCCGTGCACCATCTCGTGTTTACATAAGCACACACGCCACCTCCACGAGTCTTACTGCACAGAGATCTGTTCCTGTCGGCATGAAACGATGCTAGCTCATCTACCTGAATGGCGTTGTCCAGCACTCCGTGAAAACTTTATTGTCTTTGTTTCCGTGAAAACAAAGACACAGCAGTCTCTAAACTCTCGCCGTGTAGTTTGAAAGAATGATGGACGGGAAAGCCGGCTGGCTAGGGTTTTTCTTTAGCCTAGCACGGATACCCACCCGCTTGCCGCGCTTCCGTTTTCTCACGCACCGCTTTCGTTGCACTTCCTCTCGGTCACCAGCATCAGGCAACGCAGAGGTCTGGAGGCCTGCTGTCCGTAGCAGCCCGAGTTCGCAGAGTTTCGCGTAAGCTTCATCTTCCAGGTTAATGGATGCACGTTTCTTTATTTCTTTTAAAGTCTGGCGGTCGTACACATGAACACCACTGTGTCTGGCGTTCATATGTCTTTTTTGTCAGGCTTTTTAACAAAAATAGCACCATTTTGTCTCCGGAGAGGCCGCTGCGTGCTACTGCCGCGCCGCCATCTTGGATTCGTATTCATATTGGATTTTGCATTCACCACCTTTTACAGGGGTGACTTATACCCGTCCCCAAATTCCAAATGTGCAGTTACTGTTACATGGTCTGATTGACAGTAAAGTTCACTTTGACTTTGGTTCCACCTTGTAACAGACTTTTGTCTGGCATGCCCTATGAGGGTTTGAAAGATTGTTCAGAAACACTGGCAGTATCAAGGTATCAGCAGGCCTAACAGATGGTCTTACTTAAACCACCTTGCCCCTGTAGATACCTCTCTTCCCTCTGTTGTCAAGCATAAAAAAAATCAAAGTGAGAGTCACCATCTCACTTTCAATAACAAATAACCACAATAACAAACCACATATCTGTATAAGTGAGTACACCAAATTCATGATGAATGGATGCAGTTTTGGGAGCTTCAAAATGCTGAACACTGATCAATATACTAAGAAGGCATGAGGAGTAAATTATTAAAGAATTTTTATTCAGAGGTTGTGGCAATGATGGTGTAACACTCCCACTGTAAGGCCTCCTCTGAATTCTCACCTGTGAGAGTCATGTGTTTCTGTATTAAGTTCTGTTGAATAAGGACTTCTGTAGGGGGATCTAGGCTTTAGGCTTAAAAATTTTAATCTAAATTAAATTTTGATGATAGGGCAATGAAGAAAACTTTACATTATATTTTCTAGTACATGCATTATGAAAACTGACCTAATTTTGATTGATTTTGAATGATTTCTCTCAAAGGTTGAAGATGGAGAGCTTTAGTCACAGAGTTAACACGTATATTGATTCTTGGATGGGGCCCAGAGGTAAAACCTACACTTTATACCATCCTTTTCTATCTTCTGTCTATAAATCACAATGTATAAAGATAATTTAATCAATTACAGACCCTCGGGTTCGAGAATGGCTTCTGCTGGACAATTACATCCCCACTTTTACCTTCACTGTTATGTACCTTCTAATTGTGTGGATGGGCCCAAAATGCATGAAGAACAGACAGCCATACTCCTGCAGAGCACTTCTTGTGCCATATAACCTTGGACTAACACTTTTGTCACTGTACATGTTCTATGAGGTACGTTCATCATAAACACTTTCTTAAGACAGTTCAGTGAGTCATTCTTGTATAAACAGCTTCAACAATGTTTTATAGTTAAATATTTGCTTATGGACATTATTTCTAAAATTATATAAAAAAAACATTTTTACAAAGTAAATGTACAACAGTACAACGTCTGCCGGATCCATGTGAAATCCAGTTGTTGGCAGACACAGGACCATAAGGTGTGACACTCAACAGAGTGTACTTTGAAAGGCTAAATTACTCAGCTGTTTGTGACAGGAGCACATGGAAAATAAAGCATGACTTTAATGCAGCACAAGAAAATGGGCAAGATAACATCCGGTTAGGGTTTCTATCTCCTGCACCTGCAATTTTTTTAAATTCTGCTGTAATTTTTTCATTCCATGTATTAGAACCTAATCAAACATTAGCACCTTGTAATTTCACTGTTTTAGGAGGTAGGAAGCAAATTTCTTCTTTCTCCTAAGATAAGAAAGGCATCTGAAAACTGAATTGTCACACTCTCAGTGAATGCACAGTATTGCCATGCAGGTCTGGTCGCTAATGCTGTTGTTTTTTAACAGAACAGAGTAACTGAATATTTTACAGCACCCCTGAGAGTTGAAAGTCCTTTTTTTCCTAATTTGACCATCTGCATTGCAAAACGTACATATGGTTGCCTTTCTTAATATAATCAACTTCGAATTCAAAGTGCAGATATATCAGGAGGTTATCTTGTGTAATTAGTGTTGCTAATCTCAAACATGTTAAATTCAATGATCTATCACAAACTTATTAGAGAAAAAGCACTGTAAAAAATGAAAACCTAAGTAAACTGAAAATATAATATGCAATGCAAGAGATTTTTACTTTATACTAAATTACACTAGAGATTAAAAGTTGTACATTATATATCTAAAAAAAACAATACTACAGTTAAAAAAATCAGAGCATGACGCATTGAAGTTTATTCAACAGGCATAATTGTTCTCACTTTTTATCTTCCTGCAAACAATATACACAAATATCAAATTAACTGTCTCTCATCGTGCCCATCCAAAAGCACTCAAAACTCAACTGTCTGAGTAGACATACAGATCAAAACGCTACATACATTGTAATAGTTCATTGTACCGGTCAACATAATTGTAACAGTTGTAACAAGGGATAATTCACACAAAAATGAAATGAAATCATTATTTACACACACGCGCATGCCTTTTAAACCCCTGTGTCTTTCTTTGGAATTAAAATGTAGAATTTTGTTGTTCTGGTTTTTGTCCTTACAAATGGCAGACAAGCGTTGTGACTTTGTCAAGCTTTAAAAGTATGCAATAGTTGACTTGTACAAGTTTGGTACAATGTGAGGGTGAGCAAAAAAAAAGGCAATGTTTTTTGTTTCTTTGTGAACTATTCAGTATATTTCATTAAGAAAGCTTACTTATATTAAATTATCTTGTTCTGTGATTTGAAATGATTGAATATGTAATGCCTCAGAAGTTGCCTAAAAACCCCGATTTTTAGGTGGGGGATTTTCAACGCATGATTTTACACAAATAAGCCTTCAGGCTTATCTAGCAACTATTATGAAATGCAAGCACTTCATGCTGATTGGCCACTCAAAAGAATGATTATGTGACGGTTTTCTCCGGCTTCTGAACACATACGGACTAACTTTTTACAGCTATGGCTCATGCACAGATTCAGCCTTTTATGTTTAAGCCTGGATCGGAAGACACTGAACTGAAGAACAAGTTCAGCAAAGGCTGGATTTAAATGTTTAAAAATGGTAAGTTATTTGGAATGTTTGAACGCTATCTGCCATAATGAATAACACTCAAAAGATAACATAAAAAAAACATAGCATTTTAAGTATATGCATGTGTACAGAGCAGACCATGGCCATTTGTCACTCAGAGGAAGAGAAAGATAGGCTGATAGATAGATGATCCAATGATTAGCTGTGTGTAAATAGACTAATCCACATTTGGCTGAGACTTACATTTGGTTGCCAAATACAAAGCAAAACAAAAACACAAAAAAAGAGAATAAGGAAGTACATCATTGCAATAACAAATTTTATTAGTTAAGCAGATCAGGCAGACATCATTTTGAATCATACCCAGAACAAATGTATTAAAATGTACTAAATGCCATGTTCTCTCTCCCCATGTCTTGTAGGCAATGCAGATTGTAATCTTCATCTTTACATCTTCAATTACCTCTTCAAATTCAAGCTGAAGACTTTTTTTGCTAAAGTCATTTGCTGGCCATGACTTGACTGGTTTAAACTAAATGATAGTGAAGCTGCAGTAGCCATAGTGCCAACAGCCTGTCAACAATAAAATAAAGTCAGGCTCTGAATGTATACTGAATAAATATGAATACAAAATTGTGTGTTAATTCATTATAAACACAATACAATTATGTAATTGATTGACAAACAGGATAACAGTGAAGATTATCTTAAAGTCTTAAACACATAAATAATATAGAACAACTTCTTATATATTCTTATATAACAACTTCCAGTATACTTGATTACAATCACAAGCTATTTTCATGCAGAAAAGTCGGACACTGAATAAACTCGGTGCTGTGGTCCAAGTGTTGTTCCCCTAGACTGGGTTTCCTGAAGGGGGGGGCGGGTCTATGCAAACTATGTTTTCGTGTTACGTTAAATTTTCGTGAGGAGGGGGTGAGTGGGAGGCTTGTGATGTAAGAAGCCGCAGGTTTCCAGCTTGAGCCGTTTTCAGGCACTCATTTTTACAACATAAATAGACACCACAAAACACAACACCGTCACGCGCGAGTCGTGGCAATAGACCAACTTTAGAGTTTACTCGATTACAATCACAAGCCTTGTTCAATTACAAGGCTATTTTCACGCAGGAAAATTTTGACACTGAATTATCTCTGCTTCGGTAATGGGGTCCAAAAGTGTTGTTCCCCTAGACTGGGTTCTCTTTCATCATCTTGTGTATGAGATCCATCTATGGGAAGGGCATCCGACCTGACCTTGGAAGCATTCAATTGCACCAAGTCTGGCTTGACAGACAGTAGCACGTGTCCTATGCCAGGTAAGGTCCCGCCCACTTACCTGGTGCATAAAAACCCTGTACGCGCTACCCATCCTCAGTTGACATTCGCTTCTCGCGACCTCTGGTTTATCTTGACACAGCTTGCTGTTCTTGGACTTTCACAAATATCTATGAGAGGACACACCGCTCAATCAGCCTATAGTAGGTTAGCTGTGCTGCAAGCCGCCCGCGCTCGCTGTTTTCTTCAGGCTGCCTGCCTGTCTCTCTCTTTTTCTCCCATGTCTCTCTCCTCACCGGCCACACCCGGGGATAACCATTTGCATGTCTGCCCAGCCGTGTGTGGTGCCCTTATCGCCACTAAGGATACCCATCCTTTCTGTGTGGTCTGCACAGGCCTTAAACACACTCAAGAACCAGTCGATTTCCCCGAGAACTGCAGCCATTGTCTGTCGCTTCCAGCTAAACTTTGGCACTGCAGACTAAAAATGGCTGCAGACTAAAAATGTGCTGTTAAACTTGTCAGACTCAGAAGGGGAGGAAAGTGACGGCAACGCTCACCCAGGGACCTCCCGCGGCACAGCATCTTTGAGCTGGGCTGACCGCTGTGACTCGTGCAGAATAACCCCCCGTCAGCTAAGCCTTGGGGAAAAATGTCCTTCTCTGTGCCCGCGGCGAAGAAACCCCCTGCCAGGCTGCAGGCCTTTTGGACTCATGTTCAGCTATGTTGGACTCATGTTCCACTAGATGGCGCCATTGTATCACAAATGAAAGGATCGGCCGCATCAACAGCGCTGAGCGATTCTCGAGTGTGAGGACTCGCGAATCATATAACGGCATGGCAGTCTCTGTCAGACCCCCACCTGGGTGATTCGCACTATAATGAAGGGGTACAGAATTCAGTGTGTAACAAAACCCCCGTGTTTCAGCGGAGTTCTCTCTTCTCAGGCGGGTCTAGCCCTGTTGAGAGTAGCGGGTCTCAAGATCCTGACATATATGACGATTGACTGATCATAGCCGATTCCAGAGAGAATGTGAGAAACACACATTGTGTGCTCGCTCATATCACTTTGCTCGGTTTCAGAGTAAACATGAGCAAGGGCAATTTCACTTCCGCTCAGAATGTCATATTTTTGGTCTGGGTCTGAACTCAGGAATGATGTGCACGCGTCTGTCAGTCTCTTTTAAATTGAGAGCGCTAACTTAAACACATTGGGACTCCCCCCATGTGTTATTGCTACTGTACAGAATGCTAGAGCCCCTTCCACACGCTCCTTGTATGAGAAATGTGTGAGTGATTTGCATGCACTCTCTGTGCATGTCTCGTGCATTCAATTCTCTCTCACTGGAGATAGAGTATTTCTTAGGCCTAACCCAGCCTTCATGTGTAAATGCTTCCCAGCATTTACATGTGAGATGATTGAGTTGTCTGCTTTTCACCCACCTCCTTTTTCCTCCACTAAATGCTCTCCTTTTTCCTCCACTAAAGGCTCTTTGCCTTGTATATGCCCTGCGTGCATATATTGACAGGACTAGTGCCTTTAGAAAGAGCGACCAGCTCTTTATTTCTTCGGCCCCTCCTCACACAGGGAACCCCATTTCTAAACAAATGCCTGTATCATTGGCTTGTGGAAGCGATATCTTTGGCATATGAATCCAAGGTCAGTATCCAGGCAAGCCCAAACACAAGGAAACACATGGGAAATACAATGGAAAAGGCAAATCAACACTTCACAACTTCCTGTTTGCTGGGCCTCTGTTTTATGGCCACCAAACAGGAAGTTGCTCCAGAGGGAGCGTTCTCAGGCAGTTCCAGAAGGGCTCCCTCTGCTGGCCTGGTGTGACAAAAACATAATAATGTACCGATATTCACCTGGGGTTACAAAAACACTACAAAATTTGAAGGAAAAGAAGAGATTGCGGGAAGACAGAATTTTGTTACATATTAAATACATATTAATAAAACATATAATAAATGTTGACAAAATAAAAATGTGACAAAATGTGGCTTCACTCAAATGCTGGGTGAAACTGGAAGGTTTGTAAAACTGTCAAAAAATGAGCTGAGCAAAGTAATAATCTGTGGTTGAATATCATGAGAATCTGATTAAAAATAAACAGTAACCATGCATCACGGCTATTCCTTTGGGTGGGGAGTAAAAAATTTGCACACCACTTGTACAGCCGGGAAGAGCAGCATGCAAAAGATTAATAGAAGAGGATTCTGTGTCTGGGAGTTAGCAGACAAAGGTGTGCAAAACCTCCCACACTGGTGGACACTGCATAGTAAAATGAATGTCCAAAATTTAAATTGACACCAAGTAGAGTTTTGCTGTAGTACCTGCCTGCCCAAAACATTAAAGCCTTGATGGCACAGATCAACAAACCTCAGCCTCTCAGAAAAAAAGGAGAAAACACTTGTAAGAATGCAAGGGAGATAAAACACGAACAAAACATGAACCAAACAATTCATATTTCATATTTCAAAGGCACAGTCTAGTTCATTTGGCATTAACTTGTTTTTGAAAGCTGTAACCTGGTAACATTTTTAAAAAATGTATCACCTTATATTTCATTTTATGTACCTATTGTCTACAAACCAGTAAATCTTTTTGGAAGCAGTCTTATTCAAATTACTTGCTAGCACCGAAACCTCCTGCTAAATGCACAAAAAATAAAAATGCATGTGGATATCCATCGTAGAGAGCCAGACCAACTTTCCAGGCTTGTCTTAGATGTCTTAGATGAGACGTTTAGCATTCCACAGATACTCCAGGTTCTTATGATCTGTGTAGACCGTAAAGGGGTGACCTCCACCGGGGTGAGTTTCCTAGAGAAAGCGGCACATGGCAGGCGTTTGGCTGAATCCCCAGAGACTTGGGCTTACCCTTCAACAGGCTGGTGAGTGCGTTTACGATAGACCTGAAGTTCTGGATGGAACATTGGTAGAGACTGGTAAATCTAGGAATCTTTGAAGTTCTTTAATGGTGAGAGGCTGAGGTCACTCACATACAGCCATGACCTTCCCCTTGTCCATCTGAATACCATGTTTACTGATGATGTATTGCAGAAACGGCACTGACAACTGGTGTAACATGCACTTCTCAGCTTTGAAAAAGAGATGATAGTCTTTCAGGTTGAAGGACCGCAACATGCTGGTGATGTTCGGCCATGCCCTGGGAGCAGATCAAGATGTCATCTATGTAGACCAACACAATTTCCGGGAGAAACTCTGGGAGCACCTCATGCATTAAATCCTAAATATGGAGGGGGTGTGACCAAGCATTCATAGTGACTTATGGGGGTCACGGAGGCGGTCCACTTATCCCACTCACATATCCGGATGAGGTTGTATGCACTGCGGAGGTCCAACTTGGTGAAGACAAGATCCAGTATGGAAAGTGGATAGATTCTCTAACAGGGCACTGGCTCACCTGGTAAGTTTTCAAATACACAGTACCATGGCCGATGAGGGGGTAGTTCTGCTGAGGCAAAAAACATCCATAAAATGGGTGTAACAGGTGGGTATATTCACAGATTGTTTCTCTAGCGGACTCTCAACTGAACTGAAATTGACAGGGAGTGATGGACAATCCAGAGGGAGCAGTCATGGAAACATTGATTGCCCCATTTCAGTATCTCTCCAGTTCTCCAAAAGGCTGCAGGCTCATGTAGATTGCACCAAGGGTGACTCAGAATAATGTCTGTGCTTCAGTGCTCCAGAACCAGAAAATGAATAGCCTCCTGATGAGCAGTACCAACTTGAAGGGTTAATGGTCCGACCTGGTAGTTGATGGCAGAGGTTCCCAGTGAATAAGTTTCTGGCTGACCCAGAGAATTGGAGGGCTGAGGAGAAAATAGTTTTATCAGTGATATATAATTGCACTAATGTCATGGGTGGGACTTAGTCAACAAAATGTTTTTGGATATAACTCACCACAGGACACAAGAAATGGATGGGACATGATAGGAGAACATGTTCAGTAGCTCCACAATACAAACATTAACTGGTTAAGCCTCCTGTGCCACTCAGTGAGTATTTAAGAAGACAAAATATTGCCAAGTTGCATGGGTTCTGGAGCACTCTTCTGCTCTGGCTGGCAAGGAATAATGCTTAGAGAAGTTCCTTGTTGCACTGTTGTACCCTGTTGGAGACTTGTATGAATGTTTGTATGAATCATTCCAATCCTATCAAGTCATTGTAAGTGGCAAGATGCAGCCTAACTGGGGTGTTTAATCCTTGACATAAGGTGGACAGAAGAGTGTGTCGTTCCACACCATTTTTTATTTTTAAAAAAAATGTTAAAGCTGTTCAGTCACAGAGGATGCACTGGAGGAATGGATTAAAACTTCCCAGAAGTGATGAGGAAACGTTTTAGAAATTGCTTAGGTCCATTCTGAGTCCACAATGTCTCAACCCAATTAAGCACTTGTCCTGACAATAAAGAGATAAAGATAATTTTTTTACTATTATCGGTTGGGGTACAAATGTTGCTGCATATGGAACAACAAGAAGGAATTGTAGCGACAGCCATTGCAATCTCCCACTGAGCCAGTGTAGGGCGCTGGATTAGCCATGGGACTCATACCTGAACATTACATAATGTAATGCAGCCAAGTCGCCAGCATTGTGGATGACCCCACACACCGCTCTCACACACTATTCACCCACCTGCCTTCCGGCAAATGATACAGAAGCATTTTGCTCCTCATGCCCAGACTATGCAACAGTTTTTCCCCGTAGCCATTAGGCTGCTAAATCCAAAATTACTTTTGCAGTTTGTGCCTGTCTGTGGGTTTTGTAAATATTTAACCAATAAAAAGTATTAAAAAGCTAAAAAACAACCTACATGGATCCTTAAACTGTCTTTAAAGAAATGTCTCCACTTTCACTACTGTAAAGTAAGTCTTTATAGAATAAATGTGTATTTTTCTTTAGTCAACAAACACTACACATTAACAATAGGTTAATCTTTCATATGTATTTAAGCGAAGTCATAGCCAATTCTATGGGGTAAGGAAGCTGTCCAAATATTTGTGTGCATAAGACAAAAATGCATGCATATTAGTTAATAATTATGCACAAACAAATGAACAAATGAATAAGTTTTGACAACAAGAATTACAAACAGAAAATGCAAAAATACATGACCACTTCACAGCCATTATTTATTGAGCAGATAATACATCAATTCATGCTGACATCATTATTGGCAGAATTAGACTCCATTTAAAAAATACACTGACTACACAGACCAGGGGCATGTCTACAGCATTTTCAGTTGGGGGACCAAAAAAAACTAGAATTATAATTAGGATTTACTAATTATATTTGTAACGAAGCTGAGGCAGACAGGTAAGAATTCATGTGCGTTTCAAAACGTGATGCAAAAAAAATATACTTAAACAGGCACAGATCAGGGGCTGGCAGCAAACAATCAGAATCATGAGGCAGGCAAGGGTCAGGGCAAGCAGCAGGCAAACACAGTAGAACAGGCAGGGTCGATAACAGAGGCAAACAAATCCACAGAGGCAAATCCAAACAGGCAGAAATGTGAGCAGACAAGATCATACACAGGCAGGAAATAACAATAAAAAAGGCTTGGTAAGGCAGATCAAGGATACTGGCAATACTTCGCCCTAAAGAGTTGCAAACACTGGGTTTATATAGTCCAGAAAAGGAAAATTGAAACAGGAAGCAGGAAGTGCAGATGGAGCGCCAGTTAGAATTCCTACTGTCTGTAGGTTAATTTTCACAGTACAGAGAGCATCATGCAGCACTGATCTTACAAACCCTGAAGTACTAACCATTTTTCTGCTTCAGTCCTTATACGGGAATTAGGTGATCTGGGTTATCAGCAGCATTTAGCAATTAACATAATTGCTTCCTTCCTAGCAATTATGTTAGTAATTATGTAGTATTCAGACTCCTTTATTGAGTATTTAACACTCCTTTATTTTCCCTAAATGTCCTTTTAACAAGGATTTCAGTTTGGCTCCTCTTGAATGCATTGGATATTAGAGATTCTAATGTTTTCCAGGAAAATGATCTATAACTTGAGGTCAGATATTTTTGTGAACCTTTTCTGGTAGGTTCAGTAGGATTTACAGTAAACAAGGTCACAGAATAGCTTATAATATGCAGTAGCTGGTTTAAAAAAATGTTGAAACCAAATAATTGTTGACATGCCGTTGTGGACAAAACACTGAACTGAAATAATCTTACACCAGTGTATTTCCTGTGCTTCTATCTAGATATAGTTCTGAATCTCAGCTGAATCTGATACTCATTGGTGAAAGAAATCCATTTCCATTTCCAATTTATTTGCTAAATTGCTAAAATGAGAAAGCATTAAAGGGGACCTAGAGTCAAAATCAAAAATGTTCTAGTCTTGACAGAAAATGGCAGTATATCCGCTCAATAGAACATAGGAAAAGTTCCAGACATTTTGAACCTCTCTAAAGTATATAAATTTATGTTTTAAATTGAGTGCCTGAAAACAACTCAGGCTGGAAACCTGGGGAATCTTACGTCAGTTTCCTCTCACTCACCCCCTCCTCACGAAAATGAAACGTCACAGAAAACATAGTTTGCATAGACCCGCCCCCCCCCCCCAACGGCCCCGCCCCCGCTAATGTTATTGCTGCAGTGCCGTCGTGAAGTTCATGACAAAATGGCGGCTCGCGTTCACAGGTGAGCTGCTCTCCCCGGCTGTACAAGCGGCGTTCAAACTTTCATCACCTCCCGACGAAAGAAACGGCCGTGATGCGCGGCTACGGTTTATTTTAACCGGATCCACGACATTTAGCCGCGGATTGTTACTTTGCTCCACTAGTTTTATATCAGACAGTTTTACAAACCTGCCGCGTCTCTCAGCGTCTGATGCTCCACATCAAGATCAACAATCATCACAAGCTGTAAGTATCACATTGTTACATTAGATTGTGTTTTAATAGTTAAAATGAACATATTTGTTTTGATGTGTGAACGGCAGCGTTACAATGTAAACAAACGTTGCATAGATTTAGCGCTTAGCACAGATAACAATATAAAACACGAGAGTAACTTCTCAGATTTATTTCAGTGTTGATACATCCCGCTTTATTCCCCAGGATACAAG